>MQRK01194980.1:3597-19471 GCA_001938485.1 Girardia tigrina | reverse complement strand
ATATATATATATATATATATATATTGCTATTCAGGAATTAGAAATATGCCTACATGGCATATGTAATCGGGAACAGGTGTAATAGTGTTCATTTAACAATATAAAATTTCGTATTTTTTCTTAAATTTTTCAATTGATTTAAGTATTTCATCAAATTTTTGATCAAAATATCTTAATAATCAATTTTAAATTACAAAAATCACATTTTTTTCAAAAAAAATTTCTTTTAATAATTGTACAAGTAAAAAATACATTAAATTTTATTAAAAAAATAATAAAAATAAATAAATATTTTTAAAAAATGAATTTTTGTTTTAAATTAAAAAAAATTAACACTAAAAAATTATTTCAAAAATTTCATAAATCTTATAATTATAAATTTGAAGCATAATTTAAATAATTTAATGGAAAAAATGTAAATGAATAAAAAATGTATAAAAAACTAACTTTTTATTTTTAAAATTGTTTATTTCCGTAATTTCAATATCAATTTTTATTTACAAATGAATACATAATATTAATGAATGGAAAATAAAATATCTTTCAATTTTTCTTTAAAATTTATTATATTTAAATTAACATGTATCAAAAAAATATTTACCTTCAATTAAATACAAATGTATATAAAAAATAAAGCATAAACTGTAAAATCATAAGCATAAAAATCCAGGTTTATTAACGAATGGATTCTTGCTATTAATAAATGGACTTCAAAGTATATTATTATCCTTATTATTATTAGTAATTATTTATTTTTATTAATATTATTTATTTATTATTATTAAACTGTATTATGATTTTTTGTTCATTTTAATATTAGTAAAATTATTAATTATTTAATAATAATTATTATTAAAAATATTTATTTTTATTGTTATTATTATTATTTAATCTTATTAATATTATTTATTAGTATATGTTATTATTTATAGTAGCATTTTTATTATTTAAAAATATTAATTATTTTTATTATTATAATTTGTCTTTATTTATTAATCTTTCAAAAGTATTTAAAAATATCAAATATTAACTGAAGAAAATAAATTTTATTTAATTGTTTTACAATTAAATTAAAGTATTTTTAAAAATTATTAAAAAAATACTCAAACAAATTTCTAATTAATCCGAAACAATAGATACACTTAAACAACTTAAATGAAGATAATATACAAATGCAACAGTTCAAGACGCAGTTATACTTAAATTATTTCCGCCGATTTTTACTCTTAAACTGGTGGAAACACATATCCAAATACATCCTTAATATTAATGTTATTATGATTATACTTTAGGCGAGTATGCAGGCGGCATTAGGGGGATAAATCCCCTCAGAAAAAAATATGAATTACGATCTTTATCATCCGAAGTTTTTTTAACAGCATATTAATAAGAATAATTTAAAATTCTTAAGTTTAAAATGTGAATTCTCCAAAATTTTAAGAAATTTTTTAAAAGTTTAAGAAAATTTTCCCAAAAATTTAAATTATGAACTTAATTACTTCTAAGTTTTTTAACTAACTAAAGACGACCTGAATAGAAATATATTTTAAAATAAACTAACATTACAGCAACTATTAATTTAAACAAACGGATTTATTAATAATTTAATAAATCCATAAGAAATCACACCATATGCCCCCGTGCCGTTAAGGCACATAAGCCTACTCCGCTTGAACAAAGGGGAATTTTGTCACCTTCGCATGCTGTTGCGCCCGCACACACGAAGTCTTCAAATCGGACCGGTCTGCTAATTGCTCTGCTAGGCCGCACCCCAGCGGGCTCCCCGATTAGTCCAGATTCATGTACAGGTTCTGATTCATCAACCCGAAGACCATCGCGATCCGCGGATCGCATTTCAACGTTTTCCCTCATTTCGTGATCTGAACGAAACCGAGCTGATCCCGACGGTGCATGCTGCACGTGGCTGACGTGATACGGCCTCCCGTCCACCTCCACTTGATCGTTTGACGAGAGTGACTGTTCCGTGCTTCCACCGCGACATGCAGCTGAAGGACCTTCTGCATGATTTTTGGTGCAATACTTAACCCGAACCCGAGTCGAGTTAAGTACCACGATCGGCCCTCATGATGTACCACTTGATATGCCAACAGTGATTGATCCACCTTGATCTGCAAGCAGGCACGCCGTAAGTCCACTATCGCTAATTTGCATCCCATTCGGTGCCAATTCAGTAGTTTCTCTGCGCACACTAGACTCCCCGCGGTGTGGCTGGAGATTGAATCATTCAAGTTCCGGTAGTGGATGACCGGCCGGACCTTCTCCTTCGCCTGTTGCATGACCGCCATTAAAGGCAGTGACGGTCGTCGTGGACTCTCGCATTCCTCTAACCACCCATTTGATTTCCACTCTTTTAACTCCGATTTTACTTCGGCTTGATGCTCTTTGACCGTTGAATATTCTGCCACGCTGTTGTGCACTGGAGGGGCTCGCCCTTCCTTCCAGTGCTACCGCACTGTCCAGAATTGACCGTCAAAATCTGTGGTAAAATCGATGTCCGAAATCTGAATTGTTGTCCCCTGCCTGGCGGCCCTCTCCTGCTTTGAATCAACCGTCACCACTCCGAGGGGTGACGACAGTATTGCCACCGTCGGATCCTTCCTGTCGATCTCTCCCAAGCCTGGCTTCTGATTTGGAACCAATTGATCCACCCGGACCGAACGTTGGTTCCGCTCCGCTTTTCCCGACGTGGACACCTCCCAACATGGAAATCATGTCCTCTCCCAGCCTATTCCACTCAGGCTTCGGGTGAGCAGAACCCAACACCGCATCTGGCGCCCGGACACGCTGACGTCCAGCCAGGCACCAAATTTAATTACCGTCGGACCGAGCACTGTTTGGAGCTTCTCAGATACTCGTTCCGCGTGATTCTCCGAACCAACCGCTAGTCCATCATAGACACTGAGCACCCGATATCCTCCAGTGCTCTTACAGTTCGCCCCTCGACTCGGACTTCGACTGTGGGCAGATGCGCGACGTAAGCCGCAGACACCCCACCCGCGGAACGATGAGGGTCTGCTAGTCTTCACGGACGCTGCTGGCGGCGTGAGCATTCAGCAAAATTTTACAAAATAAGTACTAGAACTAGGAGTTGTGCAACAAGTCAAACATCGAAAACATACTAGAACAACTAAAGAAACAATAATAGACTTGTTTTCTAAAATCATTTTGAGCACATTTATATCGATTTTTATGTGCCTTTATAGGTTTTTAATTGGAAAGAAATGTATTTTCTGTATTGTTGACAGATTTAGCAGATACACTGTTTTAACAACTGTAAGAAATCAGGATGATGCGACAGTGTTTAATAATATTCAGCAGAAGTGGATAATTGGGTTTTGTGTTACAGGATGCATACATGTAGATCGAAAAAACTTTTTCGAATAACGAAATTTCTTAGATTATTTAGGATCTTTGCTAATTGTGATATGTTGCTCACGTGCATATTATCATAGTACAAATGGGATAATGGAACATCAGTTTCGCAAGATTCATGTACAATGAATACTACGCTAAAAGAGCTGATTGAACGAGATTGGGTTGATTTACTATCAGAAATCGAATTTAGTATGAATGCATCCAATCAGAATACTAATGGAAGTTACTTTCGGAAAATATTAACATTATATGGATCGCATCATTACGAGTTAAAAAAAAAGAAAGTCATTGCAGTATTCTAACATTTTGAAACATATTCACCAATGTCAGTAATGCCGATACGTGATTTTAAAGGTGATTTTGTTTTAGTAAATATATAAAACTGACACAAAATAGCTGATCGATATCAAGGGCCGTAAAAGATAATCAAGAAACCACACGATCTCTGTGTAGAAATGAAAAATGATACGGTCGAATTATGTACGGGAATATAGAATGGCTGAAGCATTTTAAAAAATAAGGGGGGTTTAATATAAATGCATATTGATGTTTATATTTAAAAGGATTTAAAATATGCTTATAAAAATATGGATCTAATTATGTAGGGGAGCGGTTAAAATGGGGCGGCTTTTAAAGTATGAATAATTATTAGCAATCTATATTATATTAAAATACATAACGATGTTTATAATAAAAAAAGATTAACAATTATTTTTACAAAAATTCCTGAAATTTGTTTCAATAATGTTATTTTTGCAAATTAATAAATTATTGAAATGTCCTCCGTTAATTCTTACAAATATGATTACATCTTATTGTGATTTCAGCGTCTAAATCATCTTGCTTAGGTATAAAAAATTAAAAAGAAAAGCTAATTAACTTAACAAACCTTAAATTTTAATTAATTATTTTATTAATTCATTACAGTTATTTAAATTATGAAATAAGTAATCATTTAAAATTTAAAGTTTGTTACTCGTCTCTTCTTTTTTATACTTTAAGAATATGATTTAGATGCTGAAAATACGACAATATGATAGCATATTAATTATAATTTAAAAGTTCGCTCAACATATTTAAGGGTTAGAAACTAAAAATACAGTAATCTGTATCTGATGATGACGATAAAACCATCAAAATATACTATCTTAAATATTTTTTAAAATGGCGCTGTTTTTCTATCAAAAAATTTGTCATAGCTTTTTATAATTGTTTTTGAGTCTATTTGTAAAAATTGAACCGATTCAGAACAATCAATCGAATTGGGATAGAGGCAAACCGAGGAATAATTTCAATAATCAGCGTTGGTTTTGTCTATCGTTCGAAGGGAGAAACTGTAACCGATAGTTTTTGTGTCAGGCAATCTCAATTTGAGTCGACAAAAGGCACAGGACCTGATACATAAGAGTCGGACGTTCTATCCGCGGAGATTTCCCCAGAGAAACTTTGCCAGTAGGAGCAATCAGTACGAGGAATCCACGGAGAACCAGCCGGACAGACGGAGGACCGACAGCGAATCCAATAGACAGACTTATTCCAGTTAGATTAATTTTACTATTTGAAAATAAATCGTATCTTTCTGATCGAACATCCACAATCTATATGCATATATATTTATTTCTGCGATTGAGTACTCTGTTCTAGATGTATTTTAGGTGTTGTAAAATGTAATCCATTACTTTTCCTTAATATCATCGTGTTGTATGATTGTCGTTGGTTAATTCTAGATGGCGTTAGAAAGATAAGATTTCATTCTACAAAAATTCTTAGGCAAGTTTGTGCTTCTTTGATTCCGTATTGTTTTAGCGTGAAATAAAGATGGATTGTAGTGAAGAGAAAATGCGCTGTGTTTTATAGTTTTTCTTCTAAAAGACGAAGACTCAAGCCAGGCCGCTGAACATGTGAACGATGTTTATGGTCTTGAAACTGTAACAGTCAAATATGCGCGATTTCGGTTATGCTCATTCTTCGTCGGTAATTTTGATTTTAAAGACGCACTTCGCTCTGGAATATCTTTTGTCGAAGACTTGGATCACATACTGGATGTAGTCGAGTCCGATAGTCGTGAAGGCACTGTCTCGGTTGCCAAGGATTTGAATATTTACTAAAATTCGTTTGAAACCATTTGAATAATGGTGGATACAAAACGAAGCTCGATTTATGGGTGTCACATTTTTGAAGGTAAAAAAAATCATGGGCGGAGTACCTCTCTTTGAATCGCAATAAAATCCACTCGTTTCTACACTGAATAATTACTGGTAATGAACAGTGAGTCACTTACAACAATGTCAAGCGAGAACGGTCGTTGTCCAAAGGCAGTAGTATTGATAGTCAGACCTTAGGCTTTCGTGTGTTTGGTTTAGTTTGCAGGTTATCATCCACTATGAGCTTTTCCCGTACGGCCAAACTCTTAACTCGGACCTATCGTCTGAAGGAATGAATCACCCAGTAGCGGTCAGCTTTAGCCAATAGGAGTGGAATTTTGTTCCATCAGGACAACACCAGACCACACCAATTGGAAGTGACAAGCTAGAAGCTTGATTTGGTAGTTTTTATGCATCCACCTATTAGTCCCGACCTGTCATCAAGTGATTATCATCTGTTTGATTTCCATGGCGGAGGATTTTGCTAGTAAAAAATTCACTTCTTGAGAAAAGATTTTTTCACTCAATTGAAGAAGATGATGGTTGGGAGAACGTAAAAAAGAAGCAAAAAAGAAAAATTAATTTTTCTAATTCTAATTACGTTCAAAACAATCAAGGAAAAGTAATCAATAAAGGTGAAAATAAAGATGATAAGTTAAATACAGATAACAATAATAATAGGGTTCAAGCTATAGATTCAAATGGCCTTTACTTTGAAACTTAAATGTTTTTTATTTGTTGTAAAATTATGTTTAAATTTTTAATAAAAAATACGAAGACTTTTGGTTCACCCTAATAATTCAAATAATTTTGTTTTGATTGTCTCAATGTTTTAGCTAAAATATTTTTAAAATTTAATGATAATGTTTTGCTATAAATTTATACTTTTATCAGATAAAAATTACCGGCAATCCGATAAATAAAAAGGCCAGTGATGAAAACCCAGATTTTCAGTAAATTTGAAATCCCTTATATTTTTTAAATGTTTCTTAAACAAATGTTTTCAGTTATGTAATGCATCCAGAATTCCATTATGTAATATGCACATATTTTCATTTTAGTAAGATGTTTCTGTATTTGAAAGAAATTTTTGTTGGATAATATTTAAAAATCTATACAATTTTAACATGCATTTTAATAATTTAATTATTATTATTATATTAATAAAAATAATTAAATGATTATGTTGAAAGTGTATTAAATAAATGAAGTATAAAATAAATATTTTTAAATATACTAAACTAGTGTCAAGAGTCAATGCTATTTTCGGGATGGACGTAATAAAAAAACTTGGGGATATTGAAATTAATATGATTGGTGATGTAGCATGGAAATCGTACATCCATGATGAGAGGGTGAATCTTCATGTTACCAGTGCTTTAAGTGATGAACGTAGTGTTGAGTGCAAAACGATTGCTGGCGTTGATTTTACGCAAAGTTAGTAGTCGATGGATAGTCAGATGAAAATGGAAGAACACAGAAACAATTCTAAGAAATATTGTTGCTTAATATAGAGTGTGTGAAGAAGACATGAATGATTACTTTAATGAACTCAATGTATGGCTTGTACCAATGGAGAAAAATAGAAAATGAATTATTCCGCTCATGTGTGTAAAGAAAGAAACTAACTGCAAAGTTAGACCACTTTTGGATTTTATAGAAGTAAATAAATTTATTCGTTCTCACACGATGGATACAATAGCCGTTTTTGAATCACTCAGGATGTGGAGAAAAATATCTGGCAATTATAAAATCATTGATTTAAAAAAAGTATATTTACAAATATACTTAAAAAATATCTTTGGAGATATCAACGAGTGTTTATTAATGGTCATCCATATCAAATAACTATATTGGGTTTCAAATTGGCTTTGGGTCAAAAGGAGTGAGTTTCTCATTATGTGGATGACTTAATTTTAGATTAAAATATAATTTACGTTTCAAAAGTTAGACAATATTTCGAAAGTAATGGTTTGACATTCGAAGTGCCCGAAGAAATTGTCAAAATGACCTAACTGTGGTTACAGATGTATAGGGTTGCCTCATAAGTTTTGTCTCAAAAAAAAACACCAAAATACAAAATATAAAATATTTTATCAATCGTCCACGTCATGCAAATGCGAAAAGTAGTCGCCATTGTGCTCGATACATCACAGCCAACTTCCAGGGAGGCTGAGTATCCCATTTTGGAAAATATCACGCGGTTTCTTGTCAAGCCAATGTAGAAGACAATCAAGTAGGATACGTAAATACCTCACTGGTACAATGATTACGTGAACTAGTGTAGATGTGGTTTGTTTTTTTTGTAATATTCACGTTTTAATGGGGAGAGTCGAAAAGCTTGTTTACTAAAAACAATTTTTAAGAAATCGTTTTACTTGTTCTATTTAAACAACTCACATGGTGTCAACCCATCAATTGTAAATCTACTTCATATCTATCTTTGTGAAACAAAAATAAATACATAAACAGTTCTGAACTCTATTTATCACAAAAGATTATTGTAATTAATTTCGATACATGACATTGTCACATTTTCAGAAAAAAATAACGAAAATTAAATTAATAATAATTTTTTAAAGTTCAATATGAAGATATGTTACAAAGAAGTTGATTGTGATAGTTTAATTTTAATTAATGTGAATAGCGTGTTGAATTAAAAACTGTTGTTGTTTAAATATTGTGGATTACGAGAATGAATGGAAATTACAGTGAACTGTGTATAAATAAATCTTCTTAAGTTTCTAACCCTTCTTAGAATTAACATTGTATAAATGGTTCTTTTAATAGGACATTCATTTATAAGGCAGTTCATTTTTAATAAGACATGATGAAACAATAGATTGGATACCAATTATTTAGATAATAGTTGCTGTGTAATCAGCTATGTTATTTTGCCTTTTTAAAAGTGTTTAGCAAGAAGATTACTGTAATGTTTTGAAGATGCCATGACTTAAGACATGCTTTTTCTTTTTTATCTCACTACAAAATCTAACCATTTATTAATTAAATTGTTACCTGTAATAAAAAAAGGATCATGTTTGACATCGAACTAAACCATCTACTAGGGTGATTCAAAAGTTTTTTCGTTTTTATATGCCCTACATTGTGATAGATATTTTATATGAATATTCTATTTTGGCATTATTGATTTTTATATTATTTATTATGGTATACCACCTCATTCGGGTAATGACGCATTTTCTCAAAGGGCGGCAGTTCGATTCAGTAGAAGAGATCGAACAAGGGTGCCGCTATTTCTTTACTTCCAAAACAACATAGTGGTATACTCGTGGAATCGAGCAACTGACTGAAAGATGGTTGAAGACCATCGAAAATAAAGGCATGTATTTCGAACAATAAATGTGTTCTGTTTACATGCTTTGTTATCTTGAAAATATGAGTGGAAAAACGAAAAACCATTTGAATTACCCTAGTAAATACTGACTGACTAGACTTCATCAAGAAAAAGCTGATTTTTATTGTTTGGTTGCCAGGATCAGCTATCATGACGAAAGCTTCATATAACCAGCAACATCTATCAAGGTAGATGTTTACTGTCAGCAACTTAGCAATATGATATGAAATATTGCGATTAAACAATAGAGATTAGTTAATTGATATGTTCCCATCTTCTTGTATAACAACATTCGACTTCATTCTGCACAAAAAACCATATCAAAGTTACATCAGCAGGAGTTAGAAATTCTCTGTCGCCCAAGAAAAACTCAGCAGATCTCTCATCCTTTAATTATCACTTCTTTCAAAAGTCCGAAAATTTCCTGACGGTGTAAAAATTCAGATATTCAGAAAACAGTCTCTTAACAGCTCTTCGACTCTCGTGGAGCAGGGGTTCCTTAAGCAAAGGAATAAACGAACTAACGTTAAAATGACAAAAGTTTGTCAATAATCTCAGTGCATACTTCAATTAAAAAGTTGTTAGATGTTGTAGACACATCATTCGGATGAAGACAAAAATCCATCTCACACTTGTTCAAATTTTATTTAATCCAAATTACAAATAATATCACTTTTCAACTTTCCAATTGTTCGTCTGAATATTTAAACTACTAATATTGAAATTTGTTTTGAGAAATGTTTTTTATTTAAATTTTATCTACTTTAAACCGGAATGATTCTCTTTTTTTTAATTTAATTTGTTTTGGTAAACTTTAGTTTTCCTAAAATTCTTTTCGATCTTTTTGTAGTTTTTATTTATTTTTTGTTATTCTGAATTCTCTTTAATAGATAATTCCAAATGATCTTTACTTTTTGTGATGAATATTTTTGAATGGTGTTTATTGTATGTTGTTTGAGATTGTGTTTCTCCCACTCAAATGGAAGATTGATATTTAAAATGTTTGAAAAAATCGGATTATTTGATCAATTCAAAAATATAAATAATAACTTTAAAATTAAATTAATATATTATAAATAATAATTAATATTGTAAATAAATTGTGATTTAAATTTGTTTGAATAATAAGGCATTAAAGATATTATTAAAATTTATTAATCAATAACGAAGACTAGCTACGCAAGTTTTGTGGAGAATCATCCTAGTGGTAATTCAAATTGTGATATCAATAAATGTATTGAAAATCCAATTAGTGTTCGTAATACTTCTGATTAAAATTTTATATTTCAAACTGACTGTCTTTTCGAAAATTTCTTTCCGGTTCTTAAGCTCTTAAAAAAAGTATTTGTTGTAAAAAAATTAAGTTCCATATAATATTTGATAACTCCGAATATAAATTGGAAACTAAAATCAAGGATGAGTCTTGTAAGAGTGTGATTGATTCAAGTCTCATTCAGACTACGATCAACAACAGCAGCAACAACGACCACCAGAGGAGGAATCGGGTAGTTATGGGCGTCAGGTTCATCTATACGGATACCGTCAGAGTTACAGAACACCTTATGGTCGGACCAGAGGTTTCTTCAGACGTGGTCGATCGTTTCGTAGGTTAGACACATTTTACTGTCGATCACCGATTTATTTATAATATTATATTATTTTTAATCATAATTATTAATGAAAGTATTTATCAAGTTGAAATGTGGGACCGAAGAAAATGACAGAAGAAAAACAATTTATTGATTTTTAAATATTTTTGAAAATTCTTTTTTAATAATATTGTTAAAGGATATTAATTAATGTTTTCTTATTCCGTACATACGATCAAATATTTTGTGTATATTTATTGAAAAATTGAAGAATAAGTTAACGACCGTTTTATTAGTGCCACTTTTTCAATTTAGTATTTCTTCAATGTTTTTTTACAGATTCCTTACTTTCAATAAGAATGTGCGTTGATAACAACGTTAATATGTGCAATATTATGCTTTATCAATTTGAGAAAGGACACAGTCTCTGTGTGAAAAATTCTCTGTGTGAGATAGAAATCTGAAAGCACCAAGTTTGGAGAATGCGGTGAGTGCAACATCACTTGCTCGACAATCCTTTGAAGAACTTCCTTTGTCATGATTGACTATAAATATCCTTATAAATATTATCATTAAGGTAGCCCAAAGAAAGAAATCACATGAATTTAAATCCGGTGAATAAGAGTGCCATCTTATTCCTCCTAGTTATACTTTAAGGTATCTAAACTGATGATCCGCTGGCCCTAAACTACCCTCTTACAATTGAAAAAAATTGTGCAGTATGATTTGGGTGGTCACCATCCTATGTAAACCAAATCTCATTCAATATTCCCTAATTCTCACATTTTCCTATTATACGGTTACGTTTCCTTCTAAAAATTATGACTCTATTATTTTCATATTGCAAATCGCGTTCCATAATTATGGTCTTTAGGGCTTCATGGTGTGAATAGCAGTAGAGTTGGGATTACTTGGATTCAAGTAAAGTGTAATAGAGAATGCCAAGAAGACTTCCAACAGCTCTGCACTCCAACATTTTGAAATTAGAGTTGATTACTAGAATCGATATTATTGTTAGTGTCGTATCCTCCTACGTCAAAATGACATTATTCGCAAAAAAAAATGTTCTTTGTTTTCAAGCTTGTGCAACACTAATTTATTAAATCAAATCATCCGTTAAATGTTTCTCTCTGTCAATCTTTGAGTTAACTAGACCTTTTAGGGATGTAATTTTAATACATCATGCATAATCCTTGGCACAGAGGTTCATAATATCCCTGTTTTCGCAGATTGTCGACCCTATGAAGTTGTTGTGTCCCTTCTATGATTCCTTTCACTAGGTCAATATTCTCTTTCATTATCACTGATTTACTTTTGATTTGGGTAGATCCTAAATGGTCCATGTCGCTCTTTAAACTTTGCCTGATATTTTATTTGCACTTTTCTAATATATTCTCAGTTATATTTCTTTATTCGCGATGAATATACGTTGTTATTTTGTATTATTCGGCATTTTTTGCATAAAAATCTAAATTTAATTTTTTTTAATAAAAAAACACAAAAACATAAAACGGTGTACTTTTCGTTTTGAAAAACAATTAAAAACGTCTTTGAACAAGAATGGTTTAGAAAATGGAGCTTTTTAGAATTTATATTTATATCTGAACACTTGTTAAAATAAAAAATCTTTAATAAACAAAAACAAACTAAAAACAATATCTGGTAAACTACAAGTTTTAAAATTTGTCAAAAAATTTTTTGACTTGCAATTTCAAATATAAAAATGCTACCCTGACTCCTTAACTTACTTAACAACAAATGATATTTTCAAACAAACTATATTTACATTACCTAGCATGAACAATATCTTACATACTTAAAGATTATTTTAATTTTGTGCTTTCTAGTCTAGTTTGGCTACCTATTTGACAAAGCTGTTTTATGCTATACAGGAACTCAATATTATACATCTTTGGCAGATAGTATAAAACTTTAATAAACAAAATTATGACTCCGTTATTTTCATTTTATAAATCGCGGTCCATAATTATGGTCTTTAAGGTTCCATGGTGTGAATAGCAGTACAGTTTGGATCATGTGATCGCTAGAATCAATATTATTGTTTAGTGATTCCTTTATATTTGGTAAAAAACACATGCTTTGATTTCTTTTAATTTTAAAAAAAATATTCTCAAATTTCCAGTAATCAATATAATTCAAAATTAAGCAGCTCAAAGTAAATTAAAGTCATATTGTATTCTTTAATTTTAAGTTGTACTTCTAACTTTCATCGCGCTTTTAATGTTCTAGTAAGGTATAGATATGAAGAAAAAAGTTCTTATCCTTATAACAATAGACAACAATAACTAATATTGGCCTCCCAAATTTTTGATGGTGGAAATTCAGATTCTTTAGGTAAATGTTCAATAAGAAAATTTTTAACCCTTTGCCCAATATGAAGAATGTTGTTTTCTCGTCGAAGTATGGTCTCTACTGTTGTAACACTCGAATAAATGATTTTCAAAATATTCACTGGATGCAAATTTCTTATTGCAAAGTGTACAGTGCCGTAGCTACGGGTAGGCACGGGTGGGCAGTGCCCACCCGTGAATTTTGCCATAAATGAAAAATCTGTGTCAATTTTTTTTCATGTAGTATATATTTCATAATTTAATTAAGGCAGTCAAAAAGATAATCATGTTGATGATGATATGCTATTGATCAAATTGTATAATATTTTTCTTTGAAGAATTTGTTTAAGTATATTGGATCAGTAATTGTTATTTTGATTGCGGTATGCGCGTGCAAACGTGGTAAGTAGCATATGATTAACCCCTGCGAAATTTGAAAAATATTTTTTCATCGAGATCTTATTGAGTCATATAATAAACAATGTGGTCCAATTTATCATGTAGCTATAAAATAATTTTCGCTTTAAACTTTTTAAATGCTTTAAAAGTAGGCCGCTCCTACAGGCCGCCTACTGACTAAATTGTTTGTGATTGTGCCTCCATTTATGTTTCTCTGTTTTCATGTTCTTCAAAAAAATTGTCCGCAAAAATTGTCTGTCCACCCGCAGATTAATTCCTAGCTACGGCACTGTAAGTGTAGTGACCCAAATAAAAATAAATTTACTTTATAAAAAAAACTTTTTATTTTTCTGTACAAAAAAATTCTAATTAGTTATATTTAGTTATATTATACACTAATTAAAAAATTACTTTTATAAAAAAATACCTTTTTCTAAAAAAAATCATTGCTCACATATAAGAGATCAAATAGAAACGGATTTCAAAAAAGGAAAACAATAGAATCATAAAAAATAATCAAAATTAAATTGCAAAAAAGTCATGTGGTTTTTTTCTGTATTTAAAATGCAAAAAAATAAATGAAATTCTGAAATTTGTGAACAGGAAAAAACAACTTTATTCCATTTGATTTTGTTTTTTATACTTTAAATAAATACAAATTTCACTTACGATTTAAATCGATTTACAGTGTGATTATTTTAAATGCATTGTAAATAAAATTATTATTCAAAGAAAAGCAAATAATGTCCGGTGAAAAAAACATCACAGGTGCACTGCCACCATATTCGGCAACAGTCAATACCAATTACTCTAATACTAATAAAAATAATATTATTAATAAAAAAAATTTTTTTATAAAAACAACCACGTTTTCAAGCATTACCAATGCACTAAAAAGAGGAAAATAATTTTTTTTCTAGACATGTGCGAAATTTTATACCTAACCAAAAACGTGGGGCGGATTTCTGAATTACTGCTATTAGTAACTGATATTTCCTCTTTACTGCTTTTTAGTAACAATCGATCATTTCTATGCCCAACGTTTTTTCTCCCCTTTATTCCAGATTTCCAAACTAAGAAAATTTTTAAATGATAAAAAATATGGTAATGACTTGGTATCAGGTTCAGTATTGATTGAACGCAACATCTCTCGTGTTGTCCAATTCTGACCAGTTTAAGTAAATCGGTAGCTTTAAATATTTTAATTATTGACTGACACATGGAAACAACTCAACGTACATGATTCCATTCTAGTCCAACCAATTGCATAGCTAAACGTTGTACATGTTTAGTCATGGTTTGGTCACTAATAGATCCGGTCCATCTGGTTTTGAGTACAAACGTATTTATACAATACAGTGTTTTTTGATCTATTACGTCATTCTTGCAATTAATTATGACAATGTAAAAATACGATATCGTGCAAAAACAAAATATTTTAAACAGATGTTACATTTAAATCAAAAGAATCAACAAGCTCAAAGTTAAGAAGAACAGAATGATCAACTAGGCCTTAGAAAACGGACACAGTGTTTGGTGCAGCAATACCAGTTGCAGCTGAACTTCGAAGAAGAGTAATCGATCTCGTAACAGAGGCACTAGAAATACGAAAATAGCTAGGATTCTCAAACTGCCAAGAACAGCCGTAGTAACCATTGTTGCTAAGTTCTTTTCTTTCGGACAAGAAAAAGCATCACAAACGGTAGGAAATCGTCGAGGAAAACTCTGTCCAACAAAAAGAAGAAATCTGCAGACTTACAAAAATCAGAAAATGGTGAAAATATCGACTGTTATTAAATAAAGTTTTGTATCGATTTTTTTCTGAATTTTAAGTTTAAATTTTTACTTTTTTTAATTATAATCATGTCGTAATTGATTGCAATAATGACAGTTTTCATTGTGAAACAACGTAATAGGTCGGAAAACACTGTATTGTCGCATGTGACCTAATTCTCATCATCAGTCACCATCCGTTTATAAGATAAGTCAATTTCGTTCCTCTTGCCAAGGCTTCAAATTTGGAAATTCTATCCATTGTATTTTTCGTGTTCATTCTAGTAATACACAAGATTAGAGCACATTTTTGAATTAAGCTTCATTTAAATGCTTTAGAATTATTTTCCCGTTAACCTTTAGCTCTTTTGACTGTTATCAAAGCAAAATTGCAAAATATTCTGAATTTCCTCTTTGTTAAATATTCTAAGGACTTTTACTCATAACTGAATCAACCATTCTAAAACTATAAACATTTTTGATAGTAAGAAATATCATTGAAATATGTATAAGCATAATAATATTAAAACAAACTACAATAATAAATTCCCAGGTAAAATGAAGTAAAATATCTTGATAAAAAGTAGTATTTTATTTACGGTTTATCAAATACCTAACTTGAATCAGCATACATGACAAATGTTAGTTTATAGTTTCAAACACTAACGACTGATAAATTATTATTCATCTTGATAGTTTCTGCAAGTTATCAACGGTAAGTGTCCGAGAGTTTTAAATAAGAATAACACATAAATAACAGAATTTTAAAAAAAATACTAAGCACTTTTCATAATGCACTCAAAAGGACAAAATAACTTTTCTGGGTCAGAAAAGACAATTTTAGTGTACCCTCAGTTTTCAATT
>MQRK01194962.1:20567-35685 GCA_001938485.1 Girardia tigrina | reverse complement strand
TTCTTCGTCGATTTCATTGCGGACTTTTAATAAAAAATAATAATAATTAAAAATATAAATTTACAAACGTTATCTAAAATTGGTATTGAATCAGATAAAAATTTTTCAAACAAATTTTCATCATTAAAATAATATTCCAAAATAAAATTCCGTATTCTGCTCAGAGAAATCGAAGAATTCGAACAAATATACTGAAAAAAATAAATTTTATGAAATAAAATATCAATTTACAATTTACTTTTCCCAAATTATTCGATAATATCACAAAGAACATTTCGTTTTGTTCTCTCTAAAATAAAAATACGAATATTAAATAAACAAAACAAAAAAATATTATTATACATTATTGTGAATAGATAAGTTGCACTTATTTTGTAAGAGTAACTCAATGACGTCTGAATTGTTATTTCTGCAAGCTAAAAATATTGGACTGTTTCCATTCTAGAAATGATGAATATTTATTTTATAATAAATGTAAGAGGAATAATACCGAATCTTTTGAGTTAATATCGCATTTGTTTGAGATCAGTAAATCAATAATGTCTTTGTTGTTTTTGCTGATAGCATCATGTAATGGTGTATTTCCATACTTAAAGTGTTTTTTTTAATTTAAATCAAAGTATTTAAAATATATGTTACCGAGTCTCTTGTTTCCAAATCGAACTTATTTAATGCCAGTGTATTTACGGTGTCAATGCTATCATGGCGACATGCAATATGCATAGCAGTTTGACCTTCCTATAAATGTGATATTTATTATTCATTGAGATATTTGATAGAATAAATAATAAACCGAATCTTTGGAATAAATATCACAATTGTTTGAGATCAGCAAATCAACTATTTCATTATTATCTTTTTCAGCCTCATAATGTATTGGTGACTTTCCATACTAATTTTCTTCATTCGTAAAAAAAGATTTAATATTGAAAAACAATAATACTGAACCTCGAGCTTCCATATTGAATTTGTTATTTAGAAGTAATTTTACAGCATCTGTGTTATTCCAATGACATGCAGAGAGCAGAGGTGTTCTTCCGTCCTATTCATTTAATAAAAGTTTGCCATTAAATTGTACATAATACCGAATCCGGAATTTCAAAATTATAATCTTTAGATAGAAATAATTTTTAAATTTTGACGCTATTATTACTACAAACAAGATGAATTAGACTTTCAGATTCCTGACACAATAAAAGATTTCATTATAATGTATAAATAAACAAATTACTGAAAATTCGATATCTGATTTATTCAGCTTCGGAAGGAATAATTCAGCAATTTCGTCATTATCACATAAAGTTGCTGATTTAATTGGAGTATCTCCATACTTTAGAAATATATTAAATTTATATATAAAAATAATTTTTGAAAATGTGTACCGAATCTTTAACATTTATTTCACAATTTCTGTGCTGTCGTTCCCGTTTTTACAAGCATCATGTATTGGCCTTCGTTGTTCCTTCAATATAATCAATGAATTGTAAATTATTCAACCAATGTCAAACATTGTCTTCGACATCGACTTCGCAATTGTGAGATATTAATAATTCTACGATTTCTTTACACTTCATTCTACATGCATAATGAATTGGTCTTATATTTTCCTAAAATAATGACTTGCTTAATTAAATTATTATTTAAATATTTACATCATCCATCGCTTCTAAATCATATTTTTTGATATCAAATATTTTACAACATTTTTTGAATTATAACAACATGCAGTATGTAGAGGTGTTTCTTTCGACTAGAAAATGAATAATTAAGCAAATAATTGTAATAATAGCTTACTGAACTTTTTGCTTCCAAGTCAAAGCCCTTTGAATACAAAAATTCAATAAGTTCGACATTATCTGACTCACATGCATTATGCATCAGTTGTTCATCATCCTTAAATGGAATTAATTTGAATTTAATTCAATTTCTTGATAAACAGCGAGGATGGTGTCCACATCCTGCTTTGCGGAATGGTATCCTTGCTGTACCTCTTTTTTCAGGACTACTCTTGACAAATTTTTTAAAGAAAGGAATGGGCCATTTTGATCAAATGCATACTTCTGAAAAGGTAATGGTGCGGTCCAGGTATCCCGGATACCTAATAGGGACTTTATTGGAATGGCGCATGCCTTAAGGTCTAATTGTACGTCATGATCTAACAGGATGTTACCATTTAAATGTCAGTGTATCTTCTCGATGACCTTGTATTCATCTAACTGGCCTCGTACATTTGCGTCTGAAATTCCATGGCAGAATGTACAGAAGTCGCGGATATAGGATCTCGGTTTTACCATGGTGTGCATCAGGGTTTCACCATGATAATTAAATATGGCGACTGATACCAGATGATGTTTTTTATCATCATCTATCGCGTATTCGCCATCAAGGACACGGATTTTATTTTGTATTTCCGTTTGATTTAGAGATTTCCGTATGAAGGATCCTCTATTCTTAATAATGTGCTCAGATATATCCATATCCGATTCTATGATAAGATATGACTTTTCTAGGAATGGATCGGGTCTATCGTCCTCAAAAATAAATTCAGCGGCAAAAATACCTACGTCTTCTGAGGACGATATAGTAACATCATTTACTTGTTCGATGTTGTCAATGTCTTTAGCGTTAAATATCTGAATTTCTATAGAACGCTTCTCTGAGAGTTGGATGTGGGTCTGGTCATCGCTTACTAGCAATGCCCTTGATGCTGCATGTACATATACCGCTTGCAACTTATAAAATGGGCGGTTAAATGTGGTGTGGCAGGTGTGACGGTACACCCCCATAATATCTGAAATTTTCATTCGTCCCGCAATGTTCTTCTTTACAACAACCATACGTTTGTTGTACTTATTATGGACCATCTTAATATGGTATTGTGTTGCGTCATCGTATCGTTTTTTAGTGATGGGTTTGTTCCCTATCAAGTCATATTGCATCTGACGATAAAACGATACGGGGTAATGGTGCGGTGTGACGGCCAAGTTGTACAATCTTGTTATATCTAAGCTAATGCCTTTTGTTGGATACCATTCGGAGGGTAAGGGTAAGGCGGCAGATAGATATCTATATTTTGCCTCTTCTATCTGAGCGCGTTTTCTATCTTGGAAAACCTGGTGGCGCTTAACTTCATGCCATCGTCTCTGCGTTCGTTTGTCTCTTTCTTCAAAGGGGAGATGAGCGTCTTTTAGATTCACTTCTACAAGCATGTCTTGCAAGGCGTGATAAGATGGTAAAGTCTGAGCATCTGTTGATCCTCGGTGGGGACCTCTCAGTATTTCGGGCTGAGCGTGATTTACATTGGAGTGTCTCTTCTCCTCGGAATGAGACACGGATTTGGATTGTTGATGTCGTTTCATATGCAAAAATATGAAGGGATTTAAGGAGGTGATTACGATAAATATAATTATAATACAAATATAATTTATTTTATTATAGATTTTAAATTGTTTTGCATTATGATCGATTAAATATCTTATACCTGTGTTACATTTACGTACACTCCTAGCAGGTATTGCCCCAAGGATGTACGATACAAGTTTAAAGTCGCTATCTTTTTTTGATATTCTTTACAAATTTTAATTAAAGAGAATATTAATAAGAAAATTAATCCAAAAACACCTATACCATACATGATAAAAGGCCATTTATGTAATTCTTCTTGTTGACTGGGCGTTCTATTATATACTAGCCCTTTACTGACTGGAAATAAGGTAGATTGAGTTATTTTGGGTGTGTACTTGTTTATGTGTTGTTTCTTACGCTGGATAGAGTATTGATATACGTCAAATTTATCAAAAATATCATTCAAAATAATGAGTATCTTCCACGGGGCATACTCAATCTGCTGCACATGCATGTCTTTACCTGGTATAAAGGATGATTTGTTATATGTCCATGTCAATTTTAGTGATAATACTAAGTCAGATGACTGATAAATTAGAAAGTTCATTAATGTGGTTGTGTTCTTGAAGGGTATTGTGTTAAATTGTTCATCGAATAGTGGTGTACATATCTCAAAACAAAAATGAAAAGAATAATCAAGATTAATACCTATATCAGTTATCAAGGCGTAAGGAACAAATGTAAAACTAATGTGATATTGTGCCGGGGCGGCCTGAAATTTATCATCTTCTGACGTGGAATTAAAAACAGAAAATAATAATGAAAGCTTAACCTCATGTGTTATGTGAAATGTTAAATTTGTATAAATTTTTTGATCGTTGCATATTGATTTAATGTACTTTTCATGTATCTGGATAATCTTTATGACAAATTGTGATTGTAATTGGTTATGTAAATATGCTTTGATTCTTATCTCAGAAGGAATAGTGAGATCTATCTCTGTGCGTGCAAATTGATAAAAATGTATCATCTTACATGTCGTTTTATCACATATCTTAAATGAGTACTTATTTGATTGTGTAATAAAAGAAAAGATGTTTGATGATGCTTCGATCATCACTAATCTAGAGAATATCGCATTCTCTTCGGTTATGCGATAACTGGCGGGATGTTTCGTAACAATTTGTTCTTCCGTTACTAAATTAGTACGAGTGATTTCAATATTTTTCAAATTGTCTTGGTGGTTGATATCGAATATCCAATCATATTGTGAGCTGTTGTAATGCATTATTTGTCGTGCGGGTTTGTAAATCATTAGGATAAAATTTATCATGAATGTAACTGAAAATACTCTTTTGCCATCCCTATTAATGAATATATGAATCTGGTTTACCATTTCGAGTTGGAGGGGTGTTGGGTTGAAATTTATGTCCATTACTCCGTCATCATACATTTGACATTTACTGTAAAAACAAACGTCTGTTCGATATTGTGGATTGGGTATCGCCTGAAATGAGAAATGATTATAGGCAATATTCAGCTTTATGGCTCTGGTACCTGAAACATATCTAATTAAAATAATCATCAAAAAGTAAAAACACATTAAACATTTATTTATCGACATCGTCGGTACAATTTTCATAGCTTCCTTTTTATACAACTCATCGGTTGTAGTTTTTAAACTTGGCTCGATCTCTTGTAATACACTCTTTTTCGCTTTTTCATTTTGTTTTCTCAAATTCATATTGGGCTTTCTCTCATGGTAATTTCGGATTCTTGGACAATTGTCTAATTCATTGTCAATGTACACTTCTTTTCCGTTTTCGGATAATAGGATGAATGTTCTATTATTTCGAGGTATATCATTCATTCTTGCTAATTTTTCACGTCGCCGATATCTAGAAATATTTTCTCTAATCAATTTAAGTCTTCCTTCTGGTTTGTTAATTTTCTTGTTTTCTATTTCATCTAAAATATCTTGTATCCTGCGATTTCCTTTTTCTACACTATAGTGGTAAGCTATTTTCCCATCATTATCAGCTATATTCAAGTCTGAATATTCAATTAATGTTTTTATTGCTGTATTGAAAGGTGCTCTATGAAATATTGCCATCATTAGAGTAGTCTGTCCCTTTTTGGATTGTGAATTCGCTAACTCATAGAGATCTTCTGATTTCGTAGGTAATAATTTCATTGCTTTGTGGAATTTTCCTCGTTGAATTGCTTCCTGTATCGGGATATTTCCTTGATCATTTTTTGCTAAAAATAAAGCAGGTCGATATATTTTAACTCTGAAATCCATGTTTTGAATATTCCCTCTGGCATATCGAAATGTGATATTATTAACATCCGTTTCAGGATATTCTTCCTGCAGTGTAATTAATTCATATTTGTACTGAAAGAATCGTTCAGTTGTATCCTCATTCTGAAGATAGTCTGTATTCATAACATTATCCTCATGTAAAAACATTACACTGACCTCTTCTTGAGTATTTGGTATCGGGATTGATGCAGTTCTTCCTCGATTTAAGGATATATGTTTTGCTGGTTCTGATGATGGTTTAGTCCGGTTCGTATCGAGTTGATTTTGTAATTCGATTACGCAAATTTCTGCACTTGATCGTAAATTGTATCTTTTGGTTGGTTCAATCTCTGCTTTTTTGCATCTATTTGCATGCACTACTATAGGATCACTATTTTTATTCTTGATAATAAATAGATTTGTAGGTGTAACTCTTACTACTTCATAAGGTCCTTTATAAGGCCTTGATAATTTCGGTGACAATCCCTTTTTCGTAGTTGGCATCCATATTCTGACTTTATCTCCAACTTTAAAATCATGTGGCTTTGCATTTTTGTCATATTGTTCTTTATATTGCTCCTGAGAGTACTTGATTTGTAATCTGGCTTTTTTATAGACTGTAGCCAGTCTCTCTGTCATTATAGTGACATAATCCGGTTCATCCATCAATTGAGATGTTGGTTGTATGAAATCTTAATCTATAGGTAAACTGATATCTCGAAGATACATTAAGTATGACGGTTTGTATCCTGTCGTTTCAGATACTGTATTATTATGTATAAATAATGCTGATGAGATAAACATATCCCAATCTGCTTGTTTACGATTTACAGGTATTGACAATCGATTTAATAAGGTTCCGTTGAATCTTTCCACTAATCCTTCTGTTTGTGGATGAAATCCTGTAGTGTTTAATTTTAATATTCCAAATAAATCATTTACTCTTTTAATTTTGTCACTCAGGAAATTTGTACCTCTATCTGTTAAAATTCTTCTTGGTGGGCCATATTTGAAAATAATCTTTTCAAAAAATATTTCAGCAATATTTTCGGCTTTTTGATTTGTCATTGCAAATGCTTCAGCAAATTTGGTAAAATAATCCATGAATACTAATACAAATTTATTCCCACTTAACGATTCTGGTAAGGGTCCAATTACATCCATTGCAATAATATTTTTCCTCCCAATAATATTTTTCTTTAATTCGACTCATTGTTTTACGTAGTGATAAATGTCCACCTAGTGCTCCATCATGGTACTTTTCTTTATGATGTTTTCTTTATGATTCTCTGGGATCACTATCAACTCTTTTCCATTATCAATATACTTTAAAACACCATTACAAATTTTATGCTGTTTTATTTTATTTTCTGTCAATTTCTATCTTAATTCCTTGAGATGAATATCTGCATCTTGTAATGTTTGCATATTTTTTTTCATCTCTGTATTTAAATTAGCAATTTCAATCATTTTAATTAATGGTGAATAAGACCCTATTTGAATTTCTTCCATTGGAATTCTCGACAAGGCATCTGCGTTAGCGTTGGCCTTTCCTTTTCGATATTTAATTTTGACTTCCATATCTTGTAACTTCATTGCCCATCCAATCAATCTGCTGGATGCATTTTTATTTTTCATCAGGCTTTCTAATGGCTTATGATCGGTTTTCAATATAATTTCAGCGTCATATAAATATTGTCTAAAATGTTGTATTGCAAAAACAATAGCTAAACATTCTCTTTCTATTGTAGAATATCTGGTCTCTGCGCCTTTTAATACACGACTTACATATGCTATTACATAATCTTTTCCGTTTTCATCTTCTTGCCCTAAAACTGCTCCTAGGGCTCCTCCACTTGCATCTGTCATTAATATGAAAGGTTTTGTGAAATCTGGATATCTTAATACTGGAAATGTTATCAAATTATCTTTCAATTTTTCAAACGCTTTTTGACATTCATCAGTCCATTTAAAATATTTATTGATATCCTTTTTTGGTACATCTTTTTGTATTCTTGTTAAATTAGTTAATGGGATTGCAATTTTTGAAAAACCTTTCTGAAATTTTCTATAATAACCTGCTAATCCCAAGAAACTTTGTACTTGTCTAATTGTTTTCGGAACTGGGAAATCTTTTACTTGACTGACTTTCTCGGGGTCTGGCATAATTCATCTTGCTGAAAGGTGATGCCCTAAAAACAAAACTTTCGATACACCAAAAACGAATATTGTTGGCTTGATTTTTATCCCAGCATTTCTTAGTTTCCTGAACACATCTCTTATATTCCTTTTATGTTCTGGCCAAGTTTTTGATATAATTAATATATCATCCATATATACTATGGCATGTGGTGTATCTATTAATGCTACATTCATCGTTCGCTGAAAGGTTGCTGGAGCATTGGTTAGACCAAACATATTTGCATCCCGCTAACTTGTCAAACATTTCCTGCGGCCTTGGTAATGGATAGGTATCCCTTTTTGTTACCGAATTAAGTGCACGATAATCGATGCACATTCTGATTTCACCATCTTTCTTTTTGACTGGCACAATTGGTGATGACCAAGGTGCTGTACTTTGTCGTATTATATTTTCCTTTTGTAATTGTTTGATTTGTCTTTTGGTCTCTTTTTTATTTTCGGAGGCTTTGGGTACGCTCTCTGAGTGATTGGTCGGTCCGTAGATGTAATAATTGCGTGTTCCACTATTGTCACATTACCCAAATCAAATTCATGAGCCGCCATAATATCTTTAAACTCATACAAGATATCCTCAAGTTCTCTTTTTTGAATTTCATTGAGGTTGTCATTATCCTTGAACATGGTTTTATAAGTATTGATACCTTCTTTCTCTTGTTCAATTGCATCTATTTTTATCTTTGCTTTTTCTACTTGTCCCAGCAACATGCCTGTTCGTAATACCTTCTTCTTATGATCAAAATTTGTCATTCTGATATGTATTCTCCTATCTTTTGATCTGACTATGCACGTAGCAATTTCTAAACTGGGTTCTTTTCCATTTTTTTGGAACAAACACAAAATCCTCGTCTGTGTGTTCCTCCACATTCACATTTTCATACAAAAATATCTCACTCCATGGTGGAATTTCGATATTATTTGTCACACGAATTTGTCCATATTTTGGAATTCGTTGATTATTTTTAGTATTCAGTAATTGATAGGTTCTCAAATCTAAAGCATATCCATGCAATTTCCTCAGGAAATCAATTCCTAATAAACATTCGTGTCCGAATTCTTCAATTACATTAAAATTGTTTTTTATTATTCTGTCTCCGACTTTTATTATTAAAGTTATTAATCCTTCCATTTTCAAATGGTGATTTGACATTGATATCAAATTCGACTGAGGTTTTTTCATCCTCATTCGCTGATCAGCTGTGAGATTGTTTATTCTCATTATTGAAGCTACTGCTCCTGTATCTATTAATGCAATAATTTTCCTCTTATTGACCGTAATCATCGCTGTCGGTCTATTCCATAATAAATAACTGTAATCATCCAATGTCTCAATTACTCCACATTCGCTATTTCGATTAAAAGAGAAGATCTGATCATTTCTAATTTGTTTTAGCGTTTCTTTTGGTCTTTTATACGGACTATATGGACTAGACGGTCGTTTTGGTAATATTATTGATTGTTTATCTATATGTTCGTACACAGGATTTTCTGTAATAATTACTTTAGTGACTGATTCTTTATTTGTAAACTTTTCTGATGATACTGGAATATATGACATGTTGATGTTTCCATCACCTTTATCTTCATCATTTGAGTCATCTTTTCTGATTAATCGTTTGATATCCTTTGAATGCTTGTTTGTTATAAGATATTTGGCAAAAAACGGACAAAAACATGTTACCAATTTCCATGTTGTTCCGAAAACTGTATGCAATTGTTTAAACGATAATAATGCAGAGAATAACAACTTAATTGCCATGACTATGTCATAGATTCCTAAGAATCCTGAAAATATATTTCTAAATGTTTGAAATTTTCCCCAAATGGATTTGAGAGTGGACATCGCCGCTTTCTTAAAGTGATCTGGAGACAATAATAGTTCGAAGTCTGGCTCCCTTTTAGTACCGCTATCATAAACTTTATCAACAAATATTTTCAACAAATTGGAAGAGAGACTTGTTTGGACATTAATTTTAAAAATTAATAATTTTAAAAATTATTTGGAAAGAGTTACTTGTGAGGCATTATTGATTAAATCACTTAATCCATCCATTAATGTCCAAACAAGTCTCTCTTCCAATTTGTTGAAAATATTTAATTAGTTATTACGCAAGATGTTTGCATAATCATCAATTTGCTATATATAAGACAGCGAAATTGTTGCTTATTCAGCCTGAAGATGGTGGAAAATCCACCGAAATATATTGCAATAAAATTTGATTTTAATGGCGTTCTTAATTATAAAATTTTGCCATTATTTTTTAAATATCTGAAAATTATATTAAAGATTTGGCATTCAGATTAAAAAACGAAGTTAACGAAGAAAAGTTAAAGAAAAAAATTAAAGAAATAGAAACGTTAATGATAATGTAATAAATAATCTTAGATCGGATTTAGAATTACAAGATGTAAATTATTTATACGATTATGGATGTCTGGAAAAAGAAATTAATAATATAACAGTTTATTATATTGAAGAATTTTACGATACTAATGATTTTTTTAGTGATGATTTACAAAATGCTGAAATAAAAAAAAGAAAATATGTTGCAGAGTCAAAATATTCCAGATGTAGATATAAATGTTAATTTAATAAGTAAAAGTGTATCAAAAAGAAGTAAAAAGTTTCGAAATAAAGTAATAAAAGATGAATCTTTGAAATATAACAAAATTGATGATAGTAAAAAATCTAAATATAATTCGAAAATGTGATGGTTATCTTTAATTATGTTTTTTATTCTTATGTGTATCTCCAATGACGTATTTAGTAGCGTACGATTGTTCACAAACAGAAGTGGGAAAATATATTCATTAATGGATGTCGTGGAATGTGCTGAAGCTTATCCATTTCAAATTAAAGAAGAGAAAAATGTTTTATATCATTTGTATCATGAATCAGGATTTAGAAGAGCAAAAGTACGAGAGTGTATAGTTAAACGTGCAATTTATATTTTTCATTGTGGAAGATGGAGTCACTCTTCTCTTATAAAAATAGATGATATACTGAGACCAGTTGATATAATACCAGAAAATTGTGAAGCAGCATTCCAAACGAAACAACTAAAAATTGATTCCACTAACTTTAGCTGCCAAAGTTGGATATATAACAAGAGAATCTGTATTTCGGAAGGAGCAATGGATCCGTATAAAGAATGTAAAGGAGAATCTGTAAAATTGGGTAAAAAAATAGTAGATAAAATCATGATATCAGAGGAATATCAAACAGAATTGAGAGAATTCGATGGAATTTTTGATGATATTACTGGTAAATTACAGTCTCATCCATTTTGTAATTATCGAACTACAAGCTGTCAAACAGGAGAATCTGTATTATTATACTCAGTTAATTATACAGATTGTAATTTGGCATTTCTTAAATCGGCAGAATTTATTGAAGCTCAAGGTATTCAAATACAAGAAAGACCAGATATGTTGAAGTCGAAGAAGCATCAAGCTCGAAAAACAGTACCAGTTCAAAAAAGGAATGAAAATGAGCTCAAAAAGGAAGGAAAATTTTATGTAAAAAAAATTTAAAATAATTCTTTTGGCAAAATTATTAATTTCAAACAAAATAATATTTAGTTTATCAAAATTTGGAATTGAAAATTAAAAATATTTTAGTCTTTGTTTTATTCTATCAGTTTTCAAGGCTGATGAAAACCACTATATAAACAGCAGCAAATTTAGTTTAGTTTGCCCAAAAATTTCTAATCTAAAACTACAAGAAGTAAGAATCGTAAAGTTTAATTTTATTTTTTTTATTCGATTAATATTCCTCTATCGAAAGCTCTGATCGGTAGTACCCTGTATAGGAGAAGTAGATCATTGTAATTTTCAATTGTTTACGGTTATCGTTTGTTTAAAAGATTTAGAGTTTAAAATAAACAAACTGTGATATGATAAACTAGTATCGAATATCCGTTTGTGAATACGTCTATTGATACTATTGAATTGAACAATATAAAGCTGTGTNCTATTTTGTGTTATTGAAAAAATAAAGTATTTGGAAAAAGAATTTTGTGTTCATTCATTTATATATTTATGTTGAAGTTCTTTCTGATTAATTGGAGTCAGATTTCAGATTAAAGATTTCAGATCAAAGATTAAAGATTAAAGTTTATTTATATTTAAAAAGCAAATATTTAAAGTTAAAGATTTGTAATACCCAACAAATGGAAGACCAAGCATTGAATTTAAAACAAAGAATGTGAATGTTGAATGTCTTTTGGATACCGATGCCAAAGTAAATGTTGTTAAAGCACATATACTTAAAAGTATGGAAGATGTTCAGATAAAGACAACGAGTAAATACATTCATTGTGCAAATAAATTATTGATTATGAATTATGGAATTGTTAAATTAAAAGTAATAATTAATGAGATAAAAAATTATAGAGTTTTATATAGTCGAAGAACTCAACCCAGAAATGATAGCATGAGTTGATTTTTTGGACAAATTTGGAATAAAACTAAAGAAGGAAACTCTAGATTCAGGTGATATATGGATAATTAGATATAGTCCAATAGATGATGATAGACTAAAGAGAATTAAAGAAATATATAACAGCAAAGTAGACAACCAAATAATGAAACTATTAACAGAATATAAATCAATATTCATGGCTGACAAGTGGGATGTTGGGAAAACTTCCTTAACGAAACACAAAATAGAAACTCGTGGTGAACCAGTCTTAGTGAAGCTTTATCTACTACCACAAAATTTTGAAGAGAAACTAGATGATGTCATTAGAAATTTTAAAGAAAACGGTATAATTGAAAAGTATAGTTCTCCATGGAACTTTCCTCTGGTGTGTGTATGAAAAAAGTGTCGAATTTCAACAGTCGAATAAAATTACGGTAAGACCGGCATTTCCCTAGCCAAATGCGGATGACATGTTAAACACTTTGAATAGAGCAAATTATTTTAGTATAATCGATCTGTGAAATGCATATTATCAGGTTGAATAGAAAAAGAATCAAAGATTAAAACTGCGTTTTTAACAAAGAATGGTCAAAAAAATTACAAAATACGGAATGAGAATAAATTCAGAGAAATTTCAATTCTTAGTAGAAAATACGAAATTTTTAGGATATGTCATAAGTAAAGAAGGTATTGAGACAGATAAAGCAAAGATTGGTGCAATAAGAAAATTTCAAACCCCGTCATGTATTAAACATTTAAGAAGCTTTTTGGGTTTGACGAATTACTACAGGAAATTCATAAATGATTACGCTAGATATGCAAAAGTTTTAGAAGGCTTATGGAATAAGAGCAAGGATAAAAAACTGATTTGGACTGAAGAATGTGATGAAGCTTTTCAAAAATTAAAAGAAAGAATGATTAAGACACTAATTTTTCGAAATTATAGTTTGAAAATGAAGTTAAGAGATTATCAGAATCCGTATATTTTTTAAGAAGAATTGCAATCAAAATGAATATCCCGAAATCAAGTATCGGATTTATATTGACCGAAAAATATAAAAATATTTTGACAATTAAACAATTTTTACAATTAACCCTTCGAAGAGAGATATTATTAAATATATGTTTGACAATAACTCGAAGCAGTTGGCTAAATTATTATTTTTCTGTGGAAATAGTGTCGAATGAATATATTTTGATGTTTTTTAATATTTTAATTATAAGTGTTTAATTTAAATTTTCTATAAAATATTAGCGAAAAAGTAAAGGAAAATTAAATTTCTGATAAAATAAAATAAAATAAATTTGTACCAAAATGGAGTTTGTTTAGAGAATCTACATTTCGAATTCCCGCCTTGTTTTTGATGTGGACAATCAATAATTCAAAATTATATTTCCTGCCTTGTGTATATATATTACAAGTAATACATTAAATAAAATTATGCACGATGAATATTTATTCGAACATATATTGCATTTTAAATTTCAACATAAGATATTAAAAAAACTTTAAAAATATTAAATCGTTTAAAATATGAACATTTTAATTTAATTTATTTTTAAATTTAATAAATAAATGTTTTTCCTTAAATAAAATCATTTTAAAATTAAATTAATTTTAGATAAAATTATTAACAAAATTATAAAAGTAGAATTTATAAAAATTAAATTATGAAAATAAATGTGTGAAAACCAAATTGGTGTTCTTAATAAACATAAAAATTATATACAGAATTTTTCATATTAAATTAATTTTTTCATTTTAAATAGATTTGCTTCGTAATAAATACATTAGTTTCATACTAAATTGATATTTTCTATATAAAATACTTATTCATATTAAATACCTATTCTCCATTTCCTTTGATATTTTTGTGTAATAAATTACTATTTTTTATATTAAATGCAAAATCTTTCACTTTCAATTGAGAAATTTTCATATTAAAATGAAATTTTTCATATAGTTAGTGAATTCGACAAGACTTCACCAATTCAGCATAAAATATATATCATATTAACTAGTTACTTATTATAATTTTTAAAAAATTGTTATTTTTAATGTATTAAATATAATGTGCCGCTTTCAAGAGAATAGTTTAATATTTAAAAAACTTATAAAGTATTATTAAAATGATCATATCATTCTAAAATAAAAATTATAAGTTCTTCATTAAAAAATGATAAATTCAAAAAACAAAAGTTTATTAAAGTACAAAACGCTCAAAGTGTTTAACATAGATAAATTGTTTGATAATTTATTGGTTTCCTGCAAGTGGAACATTCTTCGACTTCTTCCAGACACTGGCCACAGAAGGTATGACCACAGTTATTAAATGTGTCGACTGGATTGTTGTAACACAGAGAACAGATCTACAATCAAATATGATTTAAATATAAATGTGTATTAATTATCAAACTGTGACGCGTTTCTCNATTTTATTTGTTTTATATATTTCATAATTTTCTTTACTCAGTAAATCAATTTCCAGTTTATTTATTCCGGAAGATTCAATTAAAGATTCATTTCTTTTTGAATGTATTTTCCTCAACAATTTAAACAATTTCTTCGTCGATTTCATTGCGGACTTTTAATAAAAAATAATAATAATTAAAAATATAAATTTACAAACGTTATCTAAAATTGGTATTGAATCAGATAAAAATTTTTCAAACAAATTTTCATCATTAAAATAATATTCCAAAATAAAATTCCGTATTCTGCTCAGAGAAATCGAAGAATTCGAACAAATATACTGAAAAAAATAAATTTTATGAAATAAAATATCAATTTACAATTTACTTTTCCCAAATTATTCGATAATATCACAAAGAACATTTCGTTTTGTTCT
>MQRK01194962.1:6092-16293 GCA_001938485.1 Girardia tigrina | reverse complement strand
AAAAATCGACTGTAAAAGTATTTGATAATAAATATAAGAAATAATCGATTCTCTAAGAAAGATTTTAATGAGAGTAATAATAAATTTTAAATACAAAAATATAATAACCACATTAGTTTAAATAATGAAAGATTAATATTTATAATAACAATGAAAACTATACGGAACTTTTTTTATAATAAATTACAAATTTGAGTGTGAAAGAAGTTCGCCGTGCGAATTGTAAACAAATGATTTTTTATACTTTTTTGTTTACTAATTTTTAAAATTTATCGATTTACTTCTAAATGAAATGTTTCAACAATCAATTAATATTTTAATTTAATTTTCATTGATAAAATGAATTTATTTTATATATATTGTAGCTTGTTTTAATAAAAATAAGCATTTTAAAAACATTCATAATTTTATTTTAATATTTTTATTTGTGATTCAAATATTTCCCTTCTCTCTTGCCAAGAGACAATCACTGATTTTCAAATTTGTCATTTGTCGTTCTTTATTACTAAATTGGCTTTACTTATTTTTAATGTTTATTTTCATATTCATTTAAAAAAACCTAAACAAAGACGTCTTTGTTAAGATTATTGTCATTTTTCTACTCTAAAGTTGAATATATGTCCGCTTTATATGAAAAAAATTCTATATGAAAAATGAAAGAAAATAATTTAGCTAAAATATTTTTTTGCTTAAATTTGAGTAAAATTTGATAAAAGTTATTAAAAATATTTTTATACAAAAAAATGTCAAAAAACTTAAATTATTGTTTTACTTCCTTACAATAATTGTTGTTTTTTATAGGAAAATTACAAATTTTCATAATTGGAAAAAACTGATTTAACTTAATAATGAATTTAATTCAAATATAAAAAGCGACATCTTTGAGAGACGTTTCGCTTCTTAAAATTATAAGTATAATTTACTCATAATTATTATTTGTTGAGATTTGTTTGCAAATATGGTCTATTTTGAAATATAGTCTCTGCTAAAGGTACCATATATCATTTATAAAATTCTTGTAGAAAATTTAATTTGGACAGTTTTATTTTCGAAATATTTGGCACAAAAAACTAAACTATTAATTGATATGATATTTACAATTAAAATTTAATTATCATTAAATTAAATACTAAATCAAATTAAAAGTTTAAAATATTTATCAGAATTTTAAATTTTTTCTTTTCAAATAATATTTTATGGAAAAATTAAATCGGACACTTTTAATATTACTTATTATTTTGTCGATTTTTCGAAATTATAGTTTTATTTTTATGTTTTTTATTTATGTTTTATAATATTTTAATTGTAATTTTTAATTTGATTTTTCCATAAAATATTAGGGAAAAAGAAAAAAAATCAAATTTCTGGTAACCATTTTAATATTTTATTTAATTTAGTATTTAATGTAAAGATAATTAAAATGTAATTGTAAAAACCATATTAATTAATTCTCAACTTAATTTTCGTGCAAAATATTTTTAAAATAAAAGCGTCCAAATTAATTTTACCACCAGTATATTAAAAATAAAAATTAGTAATGTTTCTTTTTATTTAGAAAATATTCAAACGAATTGAGATGAATTAAAGTATTTTCAGTTTACTTTAGAAATTGATGAAAATTGAATTTGAAAATTTATAAGTTTACGTAATAATAAATCAATTTAATACTTAAAAGTTTCTGAATACAAAATAAAATAAAATAAAATTATGTATACATACACACACATACACATGTTTGTTTTATATATATATATATATATTGAGTCTTGTGAACGCAAGTTTAGTATTTCGAAAATATAATTTGATTAAAGCTTTTTTAATACAAGACATGTTTCGATTTTTAAAAAAATCATCATCAGCAATTTTCTATTGAATTGTTTGAATAATACAATCTTACACAATTTTAATAAATACAATTTACTTTAAATGGTAACAAAGAAATTAAACATTTTTAAAAATCGAAACATGTCCAATAGTTGTATTAAAAAAGCTTTAATCAAATTATATATATATATATATATATGATTTATAATTACGATAATTGATTTGTTTAAATCGACTGATTAGCGATAGAAATTTAATTTAAATATATATATTTTTAGTATTAATTTCTTCAATTACTACAAACCATCGTGGCCTTGATGAAGGATGTAAAATTCACGGATTTAGTATGACTTTTTTAATGGAGTCAGAGACTTTGAATCATGGTACTGTAAATTTGATGCGCACAACTATATGCTGACAAGGCAAATGTAATACCGATGATTTTAGAAGGTCTTCCACTCGAGTTGTTTTGCAGAATAAAGAATATCACCCAGAGCGACTACGATTTGGTAAAGATGACACTAATGGATGCGTTCGAACTCGACTCGAAAACATCATATGACGATTTTCGAACGAGTATCCTTCAGCGCATAGTATCAATAGAGGAGTTAATTGCATCATTGAGGTGATCTGAAAAAACTGAGGAGCTAATCAACGTAGATCAGGAGCTGCATGGACGGTGACATGGACGCGAAACGACACCACCGGGGGCAACAGAAATAAACACATCAAGAGCACTGAAAAGCTATGATTGCTGCGAAGAGGGATACTGGAAACGCAATTAGTGAGTCGCAACAAGGCAGCTGGCAAATTTTTCTGCCGTACACTGGCCCGAGGGGTTCTACATTTGAGGCGCCAGGTAGCATCATTACAGGGACTTCCCACACCGAGGCTAGCTGGCTGAAAATGAGTAACGGAATCTAGCAAATGGGATGTATGCGAGGCGAAGCATTAAACTACCTCTAATTTATGTGCTGGTCGGAAGGAAGCGCTTGAGGAACTCGTGGACTTAATCTATTTCACGTCAATGATCGACGAGAGATTAGCGGAATCAGAAAAGGTAAAGTGGGTTTATAAGAGATCGCAGAGAGTTTGTGGACCGGTAGTAGAGCAGCGTGCTTGGACGGAGCTTGAGAAGAAAGGCACCTAAATGAAATATTAAGCTCTACTCGCAAATGACTTATGCATGATTGAAGTAGGGATGCGGGCGTTTGACGATGGTGAGTAAGAATGAAAGTATCGCTATCTAGAAACCGGTTAGGGGTGTTTGTATCGGGGTCGGGCTCAAAAAATCAATGTTGACTTTTAGAATTTGTTGTTTGTAAAATGGCACTAGAAGAGTAGAAAAATATAAATATCTTTAAAAATCCTAGGTAAAACCAGTGCATTTTTTTAAAAAGAAAATTTTTGCAAGTTGGGCTTGTAGTTTCTCCGGAAGTTTTCTTCTCCGTTCTCAATCAATAATTTACATGTCGCTGAGTTGAGATCTTTGGAAATCTTGAATATTTCTCGAGTCCACTTGATTTCATAGTTTTTTTAAAAGTTTCACTTTTTTGATTCAGATTCTTATTCCCACTATAATATTTTTCTTCCAACATTCTTACTTGATCCCTGGCTTTGTATTTCGATTTGCATTTGTTCTTGCATATTAACAACTTTGGATTTATTTTTTTCGGTTTGATAATTGGGATACTACATTTCAATATCGTATTATAATGAGTTTCCTTTATCCCTCTGTATTTTATTAATATATTTTTCATTATTTTGGTCAATTCTTTATGAGTTACTATTTTTTTACCTTAGGTGGGAATAACTTATAAAATTTCTATTTTAGTGTTTGATTTAGTCTCTCAATAAAAACAGCTTTCTCATTATTAATTATTATTAATGTTACAGGGAATAATTTATTATTAAACTTCGACTCGTTCATGCCCAAAATATTCAGTTTGTCTTTCATTTTTTATTTTTAAAATATTTTTAGATTTCTGGATTCCAGATTTCTATATTATCAGATTTCCAGATTTCAAATTTCTTACAAGCTTATTCGTCCATGTTTTTCTTACAGTCCCTCGAGGTTTTTAAAGGTTCTACCTCAATCCGAGGTGTATGATTTTAACTTTATTGTAATTCGCAAGGTTGTCTGACACGTCTCCCTCACCCATCATCTACATCGTAGTAATGAGTTAAGGAGCGCGTTCGGGTCCAAATAAGTCACGAAGGACTTTGACCCCCCGCAATTAGTTCAGGATCATTCGGAGATGACTAAAGTAATGTAAAGAAAGTGTAGTGATTGTAGTTCCTCTATGAATGTCTCACATATATTTGCTATTACTGTCGTTTGATCGTGGATTTCAAAACTCTATAATCTGCATTAATACGATAGTAGAATATTAGTTCGTTATATTCACAACTGTAGAGGACTGCTACATACCGATCAATTTTTTCTCACTCTCTATGACTAACGCGACATTTGTATGTCCAATTCCCCTGCAAAAATTTCTACGGGGAAGTATATGTAATCATCGATTCCCCTTATCGGGCATATCTGGTTATGCACGTCTGAATATAAGTTTTGCGAATTCTGGTTTATTTATGTAATTTGCAGGCTATAAAGGATTACATAGCTGTTTTACGGGGCCAAGAAGAGATACTGTTCGATGTCGAAGACCTCAAACGTTTGTTCATTCAATGTCAATTGTGATATCTGCAGATAACTATGATAACTGCTTTTATATTTGTTTTATTATGTTTTTGTCTTGTTTTGTGTAATTTGTTCTCTTTTAAAATGCCTTTTACTTTTTTAATAATCTATTGACCGCAACATACTGATTTATTTTCTTAAAAATCCTCTTATAACTTTTCAAAAAAGCGTTAGTATTTAGAAATTAACGTTTTTATACTTAAATTTACATTTACCTTTTTGTAAAAAAATTTATTTCTATATGAAAAATAATAATTTCTATTTAAAAAATAACACTTTTTATATAAAAACGAATATTTTCTATATAGAAGCCAATAAGAGTGCAATTAAAAATTTTTCTTTACTCGTTTTTTTTTCTTTTTCTCGATTTTAACCAACAAACTGAGATAAAGTGGTAAAATATACAATGATTTGTATTGTGAAAACAATAATGTTAAAAATCAGCTAAAAACTGTGAAATAATGTTGAACAAAAATGCATAGAAAATATCGGAAATGAAACCAGAAACGAAAATGTTAGAAAAATAAATCGATATTCTAACAAATGATTTAGTCAATTGAAGATTGTGTCAAAATATACTAAGAGTTCGAAGGAAACGAAAGTATTTTTGGTGAATAAAAAATAAACAATCAAACAAATGATTACAAAATTAAAAAAAAAGTTTGGAAGAAAAAGAAAGCAAAATTTAAATGTTGAAACAGGAGAAAATAGCGCTCAAAGTAAAAGAAATAGAATATGAGAAAATTAAAAATCAAAAAGTGGAAAAAAAACAATTTGATATGTTACGGGAACGAAATTCGACAGAAAAGAAACTTGGATCAGAAATAATTAACTATAGTGCAATAAAAAGAGCAAAATTGGTTGAAAGTGAAAGAAGAAACAATTCATAAATTGAATTAAAGATCTTTTCTGCAGAAGCAATATTAAGTGATATGTCAAAAAAGATATGTCAAAATATTCAGCAAATTGATATTTATATAGTATATTATTATTTAATATTAATATTTATATAGTATCTTAGTATATTTGACACAATCTTCAATTGACTAAATCATTTGTTAGAATATCGATTTATTTTTCTAACATTTTCGTTTCTGGTTTTTCGTTTCTCTTGTCTTTTAAATTGGTAAATGTTTAAATTGTTTGTTTATTATATTTTTATTGGTGTTTAAGTTTTTATTGTTTAGGTTTATTTATTTATGTATTGAATTATCGTACTAGTGAACATTCACTGCGCTTTTTAATCTGAAAAGCTAAATATTTGTTGGACTAACTTGTTTTAATTTTTTAAGTATAAAAAAGATGACAATAATCTTTAATGCGGTTGAACAATTCAAACCTATTTAGAATTTAAAACTTTATAACGTAATTATTCATTTGTTTTAAGTTTTCGATAAGAATTGCTTCGCGCTGAATTGACGTAAATCCATTATAACATTAAACAAGCAATCAACCAAAATTAATTACTGAAATAAATTAAAAAAATATTTCCAGATTTTTTTTCCAAAATGACATTATATTTCTAGCAATATAAAAATATAAATTATTCAAATATTTAGAATTGCAAAATGAAAAATTTTGTAATCAAAGATATATCAAAAATTCTTGTCACATTTGTGATATTAAAATAAATGTTAATCAAGGTATTTTGAAAGGTGTTTGTATTACATATCCTATATGGATCTGTTTTGAGTCACCTTTTGTTATAGAATTGAATAGATGCTCAAATATTTGATCAGTACCATTGCTTCGTTTTAAAAATTTATTTAAACTTTTTTCTATTTTTTTCAAAATTTAATAATTTTGGCTATTGTTTTAAATATTTTTTCAATCAGGAGGCCGATTGAAGAGCGCGTTGTTCATGCTCTTGGTAAAGCGTGGCATGTCGAGCATTTTGTGTGTGCTCGATGTGAGAAACCGTTTCTGGGATCTCGCCACTATGAAAAGAAAGGTTTAGCNTACTGTGAATTGCATTACCAACAGTTGTTTGGTCAATTGTGTTTCATTTGCAATCAAGTAATAAGTGGCGAGACGGTCCAAGCTCTCAATAAAGCGTGGTGCTTAAATCATTTTGATTGTGACATTTGTAACAAAAAGATGTCCCAAAAGTATAATATTCTTTTTAATGGAATGTTTCTTTTTATCTAACATTAGGAATTTAAACTTTTAACAAAATTAACTTTAGCCTCATCTTTCATTTATCATTGTTTAACGATCAACGACGCTCATATTGATATCAAAGCTTAGTAGATAGGAATTTATCAATGAATCGCAAATACGATATTTTGTTTATACATTTCCGTCACTTCCTGTTGCTATAAATTCAGATCTGAAAAGATTATTGCGAATTGATTATTTAATACCTATATCACCTCTCAATTTTTCTTTTCACTCCAAAACATTTTCTTCTATTTTTTTCTCCTCTGCCTATGTACTGTTGAAGTAGTACTCATTATTGCTTGTCTTATCTACTAAGCTTTGTAGATGCATTAAAATTAATACATTTATCTTTCATATATACTCACTAATAAATTCCACCATTTCCCCTGCAACATGTTAATGTTCGAAATAGATCACATTATAAAACATTTATTATTATAAAAACATCATTTATAAAATTATAAATTACTAAACTAACAGTGCTGGCCAAAATAGTGTGATGTCTCATAACTACTTCCAATTTGTAGTTCCCCGGTTGTTGATGTGTCATACAGCTAAATTCAAAGACTTTTATCTAATAACTGACGATATGTTCCAAAAAGTCTCTTATTTCTCACTTTTAGATTGCGTTACATTGACTCCATTAGCTGTGTAGAACTTCCAGGATTTAGATATATAAAATATAGGACAAATCGACAGTCATATAATTAAATCCAGAAACACTCAAGCTATGATAAGAAGCCCCAATATCTGAAAAATGTGCCGGGACGAACATCTTGCTAAATAATATCAAGGTTGGTGCAGATTGATCATTCAAACGAGAAGCATTCCCGAGTTTTGTGGTTGATTCCACCAAACGTTGACTGGGGTGGAAAAAAAAGGCCTAACATTACTTGTACACCACAAAAGTGACTCTCATGAATCTCTACAGTCAATCAAAGACTACCAATCACAGGAGGATTTTACATCAGTTTAAAAAGGCATCATTCTAGTCTAATAATTGTTGCATGCCTAATCTCAATTTCCATGGGGTAAAATTCATTGATATATATATTAAGATACTCTGAGACAATTTTCATTTGAATTGTAATTGTTATTACATCCAGAGTCATCACAACTCTCAGAAGATCGTTTACCGTTTAACATTGCTCAAATCGGTTTTTTATTTCTATTTTTAATCATGATTATTCGAACACTTTTTCTAAATTTTTTTAAAATATTTAACTTTTAAAAATATTAATTAAAAATAATAATTTTAACCATTTCTTTATTAAGTCAAAATAATAAAAATTTGATCAAATTGTTAAAAATTTAAATTTTATTAGTTTTATTTATATCTAATAAATGCTTTTCTTTTTAACAATTATGATAATTAATTTTAATTGTTAATTTTAACAATATAAAAGTTATCCAATTATTATTTTCATTATGTTCGAATAGTCAATCACTGTAAATACAAAAAATACCAATTTCCATCTGGAATGAAACAATACTAGAATGAAATAATACTTTATACGTCATTCTTTATACGGCACATTATATTTAATACATATTAAAATAACAATTTTTTAAAATTATTATAAGTAACTAGTTAATTTGATATATATTTTATGCCGAATTCGTGAAGTCTTGTCGAATTCACTGACTATATAAAAAATCTTCATTTTAATATGAAAATTTCTCAATTAAAAGTGAAAGATTTTGTATTTAATATAAAAAATAGCAATTTATAACACAAAAATATCAAAGAAAAGGGAGAATAGGTATTTAATATGAATAAATAAGTATTTTATATCGAAAATATCAATTTAGTATGAAACTGATGAATTTAACCCTAATGGGGCCGAAACTAGTTCCTTTATAAAAAATGAATTTTTGATATTAATTCTGGTTTATTATATCTAAATAACTTGTTCTACATTAAAAAATAAACTGATGAGTTCAAACTCATGACACATATATACAAAGACTATTGCACCTAATGTCGCCTGTTGCTGAATCGTCAAATTGATGTAAAAAATATTTGAGCAGTGTTCTTTTAAAAGGACGGTGACCCCATTCGTGTTAATACGAAGCAAATCAATTTAAAATAAAAAAAATAATTTAATATGAAAAATTCTGTATATCATTTTTATATTTATTAAGAACACCAATTTGGTTTTCACACATTTATTTTCATAACAATTTGAATTGTTTTGGGGGCAATCCTCAGCCAAGCTCTTTTAATTAGACGTTTCGCTAAATTGATAGCTTTTTATTAATTTTTCGGTAATATATAATTCATATTATTACAATTATTATTTTATATCATTTCAGATTTAATTATTATAAATTCTACTTTTATAATTTTGTTAATAATTTTATCTAAAATTAATTTAATTTTAAAATGATTTTATTTAATGAAAATCATTTATTTTTTAAATTTAAAAATAAACTAAAAATTTTTTTATTCTAATAAAATTATTTAATATTCAAATTTTAAACGATTTAATATTTTTAAAGTTTTTTGATATCTTATGTTGAAATTTAAAGTGCAATATATGTTAGAATAAATATTTATCGTGTATAATTTTATTTAATGTATCATTTGTAATATATAGACACAAGGTGGGAATTATAATTTTGAATTATTGATTCTCCACATCAAAAACAAGGCGGGAATTCGAAATGTAGATTTTCTAAACAAACTCCATTTTGGTACAAATTTATTTTACTTTATTTTATCAGAAATTTAATTTTTCTTTATGCGAAGGACTCATGTGAAGAGTCCATCCTTTAATTTTTTTTAGAGGAATTAAATTTAGAGGAAGATCTTACGAGATCAAAGGTATGAAAAATGGACAAACGAGAAAACCTGATACAGCAGTATACAACGGAATCGTTTCAATTGAAGCGCCTGTGCATCCTCAATGGCGGAAAGGTTGACGACGATCGGGTTAAATTCACCCTCGGGGGCGTAGATTACGAAATAACGTACCCTGTATCATGGGATTGAACATTTGAATATTAATGTAGTTAATAAATGTATTAAATGTTGACGTTTCGATGGATTATTATAATGAAAATTTTAATATACCAGTGGATTAATTTATACATTTCAGAAAAATGGACGACGTTAGTAAAAAAATTACAAGAAAACTTAAGAGCGGCCGAGATGACGAAAAAACAGAGAATGGCGAATATGCACGAACAAATGAAGAAGCACACAGAGGAATTAAAGGCGATCAATAAAGAAGTAGCCCTGAAAGACTTCCTCGTAATGAGACTTGAGAATCAGCTGAACACCAGACATGACCTGTCAACAGAAGTTCAAGACGGATTCCGAGAACGCATAACAGAGTGGGAGATGCTCATAAGAGAATTACGACGACAAAAACAACTTTGTGACTTGCTTCTGGTTCCTGATAGAAGTTCGGCTCACTCCTGAATTTTGACTTATTTTCATTAATTTCATATTTTATGTTATTTATATTTAATTTATTATTTATTTTATTTATATTATTAAAATTATTACTA
>MQRK01194942.1:915-11174 GCA_001938485.1 Girardia tigrina | reverse complement strand
AATTGATAGAATTGCAAAATGATGATATTGCACATGCACTATACAACAAAGGTGGATATATTCAAATTTGGCAGCGCAAAGAAATGTCTACTCTATATCCACATTTATGGCAAAAAATGAGATTACTAATGTTACCATTTCCCATATCTTACCTAGTAGAGTGTGGATTCAGTGCAGCAACTAATCTTGTCACCAAGCAAAGATACAATCTAGATATTGCTAAAAGGGGCGATTTGAGAATGCATCTCACACACCTGAAACCAGACATTAAGTCCTTGGCATCGAAACACCAAGCACAGGGATCTCATTTACTCTTTCAACTACTGTACTAGTTTTGTAGATATTGCATTATCTTTTGTCAATAAATAGTATTTATATCTAATAGTTTTTCAAGCTTTGGTGGGCGGTAGTTTTTTATTATAGATGGGAATGAAGCAAAAGTGGGCTTTAGTCTAAAAAAGGTTGAAGGCCACTACATTAAACGAATGTGAAACACCAGCGGGAAGATTCTTTACCCCACCTCCAAGTATCCATACTTTGTCTTCTTATCCATTTCTCAAATTAGAAGAAATGAAACCAATCAGTTCAGAATTGGGAGCCTTTAAAGAGAGAAAAAAAAATGTAGAAAAAAGAAATCAATGGGGAGTACCCAGCAACTATGTTTTTATGATTAAAGCAAAGTCAGGAAGGAGACCGACTTTAGCGGTATTATTTAATAATAGAAAAATGTTAGCGTTAATTGACACTGGATCTTCTGTTACAATAATAAATCAAGCAATGTTATTATCGTTTGAAAAATTAAATATCTTACCAATTTTTGAAGAATTACAATCAGTGTCTGGAGACTATCTAGTAATTGAAGGATATGTTAAAGCTCAAAATGCAATTGGAAATAGAATTATAGAAGCTAATGTATTAGTCAGTGGCCAATGTCCCGATAAACTATTAATTGAAAAGGGATTTCAATTGATTTAAATAGTGGAAATATAATTTCAGTTCCGAATAGAGAAATTATTCATGAAGTCACCGATGTATATATAAATGAAAATTTAAATATTCCTTATCGAGCAGAAGTATTTTATTGTGCAGAAGTAACAATTGATACAGATGATAATCTTTTATTTCAAACAAATGTTTCATTTATGGAAAAATATAATGTTTCTTTATGTACTGAAATTGTAAATGTACATCAAAAAACAATTCCAGTAAGATTCGCAAATTTTGATGTTAAAAATAAGGAAATAAAACCTAACACAAAAATCGGAACGATTTCTCGAGTTCAACAAGTAAACATGACCAAGTCGATTCCATATGATGTGAAAATGTATGAAAAACCTACAGTGAATAGTCCAAATCTAACTCTAGAAGAAAGGAGAGGATTTACAAAATTATTGAGAAAATATGATCACATATTTGCGAAACATGAATATGATCTTGGAAAAACACACATTATCGAGCATAAAATACCACTATTAGATGAAACTCCAAAGTTACAAAGACCATATAAAGGACCTTATCGTGTTTGTGGAATAACAGCAACAAACGTAAAATTGCAGGCTGTTAATAATAAAAATGCTGAAATAATTGTGGTACATGCTAATCGATGTAAAAAGGTTCAAAACGTTGAAGAATCTCGTTATAATTTGCGATCCAAAGACAAGAAACAAAACAATGAATTTAAACAAAATATTAATTTATCAAGGAAAACTAAACACTGTAATTATTTATCACTTATTCCTTGGATTTGTTGGTTCTCTTTACCCCTATCTCAAGAAATAGATATCAATTATTTCCCAGCAAAATTTGAATTGCCTATTTTAAATCGATTACGAGTCTATTCCTCTTGCAATGTATTAATTTGGCAATGTCAATGTTTGATTAATGAAACCTTTCAACTTCATTATAGTAAAGGTGAGAAATTAGGACAGATAATGTTAAATAATAAAGAAAAAAGTGTGATAATCCGACATTTAAAGATAAATCAACAATATGATTTTAGAATCAAATATTGGGAAGATACAAAACTTTTGGGTTTGGAACCTCAATTTATAATGTTCATGCAAATTTGGACAAAAGATGTTTATACTTTGCTTTCAATAGAACCTTCCTGGTCAAAAATTATTGTAACCAGCAAACTGAATAAACTCGAAAAAGTTATAGTTCAATATTCAAGAGGATTGCAATCATATTCACGAACATTGTCAAACTCAAAACCTTTCTTAATCATCGATGAACTTGCAATGGATCAAAATTATACTTTAAATTTAATATATTGTTAAGCTGAATTACATAATAATCTAAGTTATGACAGTAAAAAAATAATTCCTTTTTATAGAGAAACTCGAATTGTTAAATTGGAAATCGAACCAAATCCAGTAATTATCAATGTAACTTCAGAAAAGATATATTTCTATAGAAAATCAAATAAAAATAAACAAATTATCATTATAAATACCTTAACAACCTTCCATCAAAAGGTCATATTAAATTATTTCAAATCAAATGGTGAAATGTTAAATCTTCAAGAAGAAGAAACCTTCGTAAAATTTTCATACTTTCGTAAAGATATCACTAGAAATAAATGGATAACTACTTTTGAGGAGGAATAAATTATTAAAACCCCAATCAAAGTTGTTTTAAAGGATAAGCAAACCTTCAGAAATGAATCAAATATTAGTTTCCTTACAATCAAAATATCAGAGGACAAATCGTTCAAAGAAAGATCAACAACTATAAACAATACAATTCTTAATTTTGATTATAACTATTATTTTGTTTTAATCATATTATTTTTCATCATCATTGCTCTATTAACAATGTCTATTATACAATGTCTGGTGATCCTTAAAAAGAGAAACCGGTCCAGGAACCAAGAACCTCTTTCAAGTGGACATCCTGGAGAACGGTCAACTTTGGTGTAATTGTGAGTAAATTGCATGTTTGTACAGTTACATTTTGACATAATTTTGATTTAAACAATTATGTTTTATATTGTGATCATCATTATTAACTTTATTTATCTGTTAAACCTTGTAATCTTCTATCTTTATTTTACTGTTAAACGATTGAAGGATACCAAAATTATTAACTCTAATAATCTATAAATTACTATTTTTTTAAAAAAATAATATTGAATCAATCTAAAATCAAATTATTAAAAGTACCTTCTCTTCAAAATCGATTTTTCTTATGTCTCAGTCATTGTTATGGAATATCGTTCCAAGGATTGACAAATCTATGAGGAATTTGAAGATCTTCTCAAATCCAAACCAGAAAAGAATCACAGATGAATCTCGAACAATTTGGCTATTCCCAATATCATCAGGACTACTGATTTGGAAATGGAAATCTATATTGAAAGATTATTCAGTGCTACAACCAAAACAATTAAAGATCTTTCTGCAAATTTGCCAAGTGAAGCTGTGGAATTGCATATTATAACTGAATCGATTGTCATTTTCGGAAAGGATCGAATGCAAAAGAACAAATTAGAAAAACATTCGACCTGGTGGATTACTGAAAAAGATCTAGAATTATGCATTCGAGCTGCAGACAAACCTTCAATAGTTGCATTGGAATATAAAAAGAAACCGTTAGTGAATTACAATCCGAAAATATGCGACAATATTGGAAGTTTAGAAGGATCTTGTTACACCCCTTCCGAAGAAGATTTTAGCCAAAGAAGAAGCTTCATTCGAAAGAAAGTCGATGGAAATTCGATAAACGATCACATCTTATTTTTGGATGCCGAATTCACGTCCTAAATGGCAGATAAATCAAAGGCTCCAATTTCAGTCTCAATCCTAAATGGTTACGGAAAAGTAATTGTTGACATATTTATTACTCCGAGGCACAGAATTTTGAAAATTGGAGATCAAACTCACGGAATTCAGGAAAATCAATTGAGAAATCAAATGGATGAATATGAAATGTAAAAGAAAATCAGGCAATTGTGCCGTGGAAAAATCTTAATTGGGTACGATCTGCAGATGAAGCTCAACCATCCATGCATAGAGAAATATTCTCTGCTTGGAATTCGTGACTTGGCAGGTACAAAAACATTCAGAAAATTCGAGATCTATCTGAAAAGTGGTGGACAATTTTACAAATTGAAAACTCTTGCATCCATTTTGTTACATAAAGATATCCAACAGCCTGGAAAACATAATTCGTACGAAGATGTCCAGGCGATAATGGAAATTTACAGACAAATCGAATATCATATGAGGATGATATTCCCTGTAATCAGGAGGACCTTCGATGGAAAATTCCGAAAATCATCAATAAAGACGAATGTGTTCAGGCAAAGAAAATAAAATTAAATCCAACACCGTTAATACGAAAGCAGCCCATCGAGAATGTAATAGAGGCTTGGTAGAAAGAAGTTGTAGATCTAGACGCAGATGAAATCTCCATAATCCAGCCAGACGTTAGTGATGGTGTTCTAAATCAATCGACATCTGGAAAACTGGTCCCGTCTACCTCCAGCCAAATCGAGAAAAATATCGTTACTGATCCTGAATTTAATAGAAAATATAAAATATATAAACCCGTTTGTTCAATTCGGCATTTGGAATATTTTGATATTCCCCCTGAACCAAGAAACAATATAGTGCCAGAACTGCAAGTCCTCGGAGAAACATTCAGGACGGCCGTCTCCGAAATTCAGTACGTATCGGAAAATGGACACGTCTTGAATTGGAAGATCTAAAAGAAACGCTGAACTAATATCCCATTGAAATTATAATTTAATAAAATTATTGTTAAACTTATTGTTATTTTTTTTCTTTTTAAATAGATATTGGGGACAATATCTTTCCATTTGGGGAAGATATGTTAAGTTCCTGAAATCAAAAAAAATATTTTTAAAACAAATTTTAAAAATAAATAAATAAGTAACCTTACTCTCCTAAAAAAATAAATTATAAAAAATAATAAATTATAATTAAAATAAAATGTGGTGATTAATCTCTTTATAACTTCCCTTTTGTTTGAGCTCAGTGCTCAGGGACTCCAGGTAGTTAATAGGGATAATTTGTAGTTGTATAAATAATATATAAGAAAGTAATATGAATCATATTATTTTAGCACTATTATTTATTATATTAAAATTATAACTATTTAGTTATTATTATTATTATTTATTTTATTGCTATATTTTTATTTATTATTTGGAATATTGTCAATTTATTATTATTATTATTTTGTCATTATTATTATATTAAAAAAATTTTAAAAATTATTATTATTTTATTATTAAATTCTGTCAGCGGGTTTTTCCTCCCTAGCAGGGGCCCGTTCATTAAGGGGGCACTCCTGTGTTGTTTGGAAAAAGCCGTTGAAGGCTTAAAAAATGAAATGATTATTATTTATTATTATTATATTTTATTATTATTATTTATTATTATTATAAAAAAATTATAAATAAAAAAAATATATAAACAAATAGAAACTCACCGCATTGTGAAAACATTTTTGAAATAATGAAACGGACAATTATGCCCAGATATTATAAAAAAATGTAACTAATCAAATCAGCAATTATGCTGAGATTAGTTTGCGAGATTTAAAATGAAATCGGGCAATTATGCCATATAATCATCAAGCAATTATGCTTGGACAAAATCTAATTATGGTTGGATTTAAAATATGATTTAAATAAATGGGCATTTAAGCCCAGTTAAACAAATTGTAATTATTGGATTACAATTTGTTTGAAATTTAAATAAATTTTATTTAAGATTTTTTAAGAGAAAAAGTTTAATATTAAAATTTTAATTAAAGTTAAATTTTATTTTTTATAATTAAACGAATTTAAATTGTAATTTTTTTTATCAAAATTGGTATAAATACCCAAAACTGAAAAAATAAACTCACACAAAAATTTGAAAGTGAAATTTTAAATCGAAAAGTAAAATTTTTAAATCAAAAGATTTTTCAAATATTCTGGAATCCTCCATTGTTATTTATACGTTGTATTAATCAGAAGATTTTGTGATTCAATCGAATAAAGTTTTTAAACAGAATTCCTTTGACTTATTACTATTGCTAATATTTAAAAAATAATCTCCGACGAGATTAGGGTTGCCAGTTGAAACTTCGAAGAATACCGGACAAAATTTAAAAATAAAACAACAAAATTTTATTTTCCATATATTTTTATTTATTATTTTTGGTTCTTTTTATATTTTTCATTCTGCGATCTAGCTTTTAGCAGTTTTTTATTTTTAGAAAATATTTCTCTTATATTTTGGTATGTATAAGGAATATTAAAGAAGATACAAAGTTCACTTTTAAGTAAATTCAACGACATTCGATTACGTTCGTTGGTCCATAGATTTCCCATCACACTAAAAATCCTTATTATTTAATTTATCCCTTTATCACCAGCAGAAAACTTTGAATTAATACTTTAATATTTTGTATTTCGTATTAAACCAAATAAATTTTTCCATAGCCCACTACGATAAAAAATTACCATTTAGGAATGTTTATTTGTCCTTCAAAACTTTGAGCGACCAAAAAAATAAAAAAATACGAATACCTCATATTTAAAGATTGTGGAAATAAGCTTCGGGAGAAATACCGTCAAATGTAAGTCCGGTTTTTATAATTTTTTTATACCGAACAACCAGTTGAATTAACGGACTGTCCGGTTCAAAACCGGACATCTGGTAACCTTAGACGAGATTCATTCAAAAGAAATTGAAACCTTCAAGAGAGGGTTAATCATATTAATATATTCATTACAAAGTTGGAAGAACCATTTGAAAAGGAGTCAGATAATTATATTTGAAAGCTTATTTCAAGTGATTAACAAAAGAATATTTTCGAATACCCAACATAAATAAAGATTTACTTGACTTTAAAAAGATAAAAAAAAGATGATAGAAAAAAATGATGATTGATAAAAACAATCAGAAAAAAAGAAAAATATATATAACTAAAAGAAATTGTGTTGTCAAAATGGCATTTCAAAATGTAAAAAATAAAATACCACTTCGTACACGTGGTTTAAAAATGATTTACTTTTAATTTTGTGTACGTAATTAATGTTTTGATGTTGTTGTTTTAATCGATAATAAATTTTAAATAAAATTTGGCACGGAGATTTTTTTATTTGATTTGATGTTTTTTATTGCGAATTTCACGGAGAGGGCATCGGTGGTCGAAAAGTCGAAGAGTTATTCAGCCGCTCTTGATCATTGTAAGGAAATTATCGAACTTGATCCAAAGAATTGCACGTGTTGTGCTGGCATTAGTACTGTGCGTTTCGAAAGAGGAGAATATGCGTGAGGTATTATGGTGTGCAATAAAACCGTTGAAGTCCGACGTGAAAATCAGGCTTATAAATTAATCGTCAAAGTCTGTTCAAGAGCGGAGAATGCTCATTTAAAATTAAATGATCTAATCAGTGCGAAGAAACATTTTGAAAAATCTTTATCGGAACACTGTTTTCCAGACATTGTTAAAAAATTAGCGAATTGTTCGATCGACATTGACAGAGTGTTGTGGAGTTGCTTTGAGATGATGGAAAATGAGTTCTTGTCACAGTTATTTGAAACGGAGGACGGGTCTGGAGCGGCTAGCCGCAGAGATCTGGCGATCAAGATGAGCGAATCAGGGAGCGAGGGTGAGTAGTAATAGTAGACTTCGAACGCCCGCAACCATTTTGACCTCTTCGGCAGAAAAAACCCCAATTCCCAATTTTGACAGCGATTCCGCGATAAAAAAACCTGTTTAAGAAGTTAACGGTGGTGCTTTTGATGATTTTTATTTTTTTTTATCTGTGAAACTAGGTTTTAAAAATTTCTTATTTTAAACAAAAAATTAATCAACTTACACCTTTGTTATTTTCTTACTATGGTTTAAAGAAAAAATAAATATCAATCAAGGGAAAATTGGGGTTTTTTTCTGCCGAAGAGGTCAAAATGGTTGTAGGCGTTCGAAGTCTACTATTACTACTACTATATCCCTAAAAATCACTTTTTCAAAAAAGGTACTATTTTTTTAATCTGTAAAAAATGAAATAAAAATCTCACCAAAATCATAAAAATAATTATAATAAAAAAATATTCTCAAAAAAATAAATAAATAAAAAATGAGTGAAAGTCCTTTCTCGCCCAAACTGTTATTAAAGGAAAAGATGAAACAATATCTCGAAGAATTAAAAAAAGAGGAAAGACCATCACATTGTTATAGTTTAAATACCTATTTAGCTTACACTAATTGTTGGAAACTTATCTTAAGAAATCAAATTACTCCACAAGAAAAAGAAATTATGTATCAACTTAAAATTTATAAACCTTCAAGAAAAGAAATAAGAATAAGAAATATCAGACCAAATTTACAAGTAAAAGTTTTATAATTTTATTTTATATTATATTAAAAGTTTTTAAAAGATTTATTATATAAAAGATTTTTAAAAGATTTTTGAAAGATTTATTATATAAAAATTTATCTTACAAGATTATTTTAATTATATTTATCAAGAATAGATAATTATCAAATCATAATTTTCAATAATTATGATAATTGCGATAATTATCATAATTAGTATTTATAATTATGCTAATTATGATAATTACGATAATTGTCATAATTAGTATTTATAATTATGCTAATTATGATAATTACGATAATTATCATAATTATTAAAAATTATGCTATTCAACCATCATAATTTTAAAATTTTATTTCCGGATAAGTAAGTTGATTTTATTTTAATTTATAAAGAATATAATGTTATTTATTTTAGAGATATAATTTTAATATTATTTCTAAAATAAATAATGAAATTCTTCAGTCATCATATTTAATTATAATTTATTTTAATTTATGAAGAATATAATATTATTTAGTTTAGATATAATTTTAATATTATTTCTAAAATAAATAATGAAATTCTTCTGTCATCCTATTTAATTATAATTTATTTTAATTTATTATTTATTTCTTTTAGAGATATAATTTTAATATTATTTCTAAAATAAATAATGAAAATTCTTCAGTCATCTTATTTAATTATATACCATCAGAATTTGGCGACGCTCAGGATTCTAAAAAATGTATACTTTACCTATAAAAAAGTAGGTGGATAAAAAGATCCAATAGAAAAGTACCTTGAAGTTTATTTTGCGTCACCCTGTATTATGAAAACGAAATGAAAAATGCTGTTGTATAGAATTGGGAAATTTAATTGAGAAACAGGTAAATTTAATTGTACAATAAAATCTTTGTGACAAAATTTTAATAAATTCACTTTATATTTTTTTATTAAAAAAGTATAGAATTTTAATTCGTAGTAAATACAATAACCATATTTATATCAATTCATATTTATAATGGTTTGTGTAAAAAGAAAGTGCAAAAGTTCTTCGAAAATATTTGTTTAAAAAAACTCAAATTGTAGTAGAAATAAAGTTTTGCGTTATGACATCTTCTTTTGATCAAGAACCCAATTATCATATAGATTGAAGATTTAAATTATCATTTACCCTGTTTTATGGTTGTGAGGAATTTGTTTGAATGTGTAAATGTATGGATGCGGTATGTTGATTTAAGTATGTTGAATTTAGAATGATGATTCTTCCACCAAGATGGAAATTCGTATTTTTAATTTAAATTTAAAGTGATTGACTATTCGAACAAAATTAAAATTAAGTTTAATAGTTTTTAGTAAAATTTAAATTAAATGCATTTTTAATAATTTGATGACATTTTTATTATTTTAAGATTTATTCAAAAAAGGTAAAAATTATTATTTTTTTACAAGCTTTTATTACGTTTCGTTTGTTTGTTTGTCTGTATGGATCAAATCTTCAATTTCACCCACTTCCCGTTGTGCTGGTGACTTGAAATTTTCAGGAGTGATGTATTCTAGATGACAATACACTTTTCCTTGAAAATTTTTGAAAAAATATTTTTTTTAATTTATTTTGCAAAAAAACCACTTACGATTATCTACAAATTTATACACTGTATTACATAGCAATCTTTTTGTTTATTTTCATGAATAAAATTCAAACTCTACCAAATTACCAAATCATAATAATTATTATTATTACAAGCTTTTATTACGTTTCATTTGTTTGTCTGTCTGGATGCATTAAATCTTGCGATCGAAAATTCATCCACTTCCCACCTAGCGACATGAAACTTTCAGGATGGATGTATTCTAGGTGACAATACACTTTTTCACTGTCACTGCTCATCTACCGCCTTTAGTTTGGCCGCAAAAAAGTAATTAAAGTGTCGTT
>MQRK01194934.1:7153-17564 GCA_001938485.1 Girardia tigrina | reverse complement strand
CAATGTGCCATATAAATGACTTGTAATTTGAAATTTACTTCACAACTGATGATGCCGTAATGGCGAAACATGTTTTGGGAAATAAAAAACTTTTAAAATGGCGTTTGTTATTTTTATATATATATATATATATATATATATTAATATATTATACTTATTATACTGAATGTTACCTATCTTAAACATGGTACACTTGAGAGAACAAACTCTTGTCTCAGATTGCCATTTCGTCAGACATTTCAGACAAATTACATCGATGAGATTTCTGATCGTTTTTGGTTTTATGTGAAGGCTTAAATTGAGTGAATCGCATTAAGTATGAGAAGTTTCGTCTAAAGGTTACCTTTTGGTGTGCTGTCAATTGTTATCTTTATGATGTATATATATATATATATATATATATATATATACACTCAACTTCTTTCATCCAGTAAGTAGAGTTACAATTATTGAAAAAAATATTAATGAAGAACTTTTGGATAAAATAAAATAATGGTTAAAATTCATATCATTTAATACCTTATTTATGTATAGTTTTCTTATAAAATCGAATTCTATGTTTAAATTACATCACTAGAATAATAAAAATGAATTCTGACATAAATTGAATACAGCAGCGTCTTCATTTATTTCAGAGTAAATTTTAGATCAAACAAAAGTAGATTTTAGTCTTATCTACAATATAAAATCAGTTCGTGCTATAATATTTACTTCACGATTTTCATACGACAAATTAAAAAACATTTAACATTATACAGCTATCTAAATTAGTTGATTTTTAAATTTCAATTTTATAACTATTACAATTTCTTATTATGATCTTTTTTGAATCAAAACCTGTAAATTTTTAGTACCGTTTTTAAATAAATGTCATTTCTTACAATTGTAACATATTTATATATATACTGATTACATTGTTTGGAAACATATTATTTCATATGGTTTTAGAAAGTCTTTTCTTGCTGCATATCACCAAAATTGTATTGTCTTCAAGGACATGCTTTATTTTCTTCTAATACATTTAATGTATTTTGTCTTTTAGTATCATTAACTATTTTTTTATTATTCTAATTGTCTTTACATAATGTGTATAATGGATAATGGAATAGATTATTTATCAAATTGACCACAAAGTATTTATTTCATTGTATAAATTTACTGGAATTATTGATAGATTAGAAACACCACCTATAAACATTAAGTTCAGATTTTGAAGATTCATCATTCCAAGAAATCCTCATTTTATGCCCAGTAATTCTCCTTCAATATTTCGAAAAAATATAAAAAACATAATCAATATGCAAGAGATTATGAGAATGTGGGTTTCGGCCGAACGCAGAGTTGGCCCGAGGACCGGTCAATATTAGCATTAGCACGCAATGATCCGAGAGATGAAAATACCAGATATTCAACTCATTTGATTAATACAGAGACGTGAGATTATCGAATTGATTAGGAGAGACGAGGAATTCACGGATTGAATATAAATAAATGATATTAAATGATAATAATAAATATAAAGTTCACTTTGAATCACGAACAATATGAATAAATATAAAAAGGAGAGTCAGATTAATAATATTTTTTATGATACAAATCTTGTCTAAAAGAAGTTAACAAACGCCTAATATCGAAATTTATTTCATTTTATTTATAGCTTTAAAGTCGTAACAGATTTCTAAAAATCAAATGGATTTTAATTGTTTCTTAATAAATATCTTCTCGTTATTATTCGTGTGTGGATATAATCATCCTAAAGACAGTGGCTCTCAAAGCATTTGATTAAGATTTTCAGACAAAAACAACAATTCATAACTTCAAATACTTTTAAGAAGTCATTGTTTTGTAAACTATTAATACCGAAATCTATAATTGCAGTGAATTTTACAAATAAATAAAAGTAATTCTCATTATTTCAAAATAAATTTGAAATTCTTAATATTTATAATGAAATAGAGTACAAGAAAAATTCAAACTTTCTGAGAAATTTTTGAACAGTTTATACGTCTTAACAATAATTGTTAGTGACGTCAATATTATATATAATATTTGTCTAAAAAGTGTGTTTGTTTGTTTGTTTGTTTGTTTGTCAGTCACGCTTTTAAATGTGAAATTGCAGAGGAACCGGAATGAATCCATTTAAGGACGTGGTCAATCTGGAGAATAATACAAAGAAATTACAATTTACAAAACTTCACGATCCACCGTTTTATTCAAACAACTGCCTGATATAAAAATTGTCATTTATTTATTTTGAGAAACTTTTTTTTTAGTTTTATTAATGTCAAAACAGAACTGAAAATTTATTTACTTTTATAATTTTAATTTAATTTATCTTTCAACATTCGATTAGTTTATATCCTAAATTTCTAATTATCATAGAAAATAATTTCTTTTTCATTTCTAATGACTTTTACTTTTCATTCAAAAATTTTCCAAACCGCGTTTTAATTACAAATAATAATAATAATAATAATAATAACAATAATTTGAATATTATTTATTACCATAATCATAATTATAATCCTAATAGTAATTTATTTAATATTTGAGAAATGATGATAAGTTATCTTTAAGACAAAAAACAATCATCAAAATTTATTGCGATTATTTTTTATGGATCAACCGTCATCACCAGGAGAAACTTCATCAGCTTGACTTGATATGTCAAAGAATAGTTCATAATCATTTCGTAATCACTAAAAGATGGTGTTCGTACATTGATTTTTAAATCAAGAGTCTTAATCATCAGTGCTTCACATATCACTCTCTTCCAGTAATTACTTAAATCTGTTAAACTATCAAAGCATTTTTTCTATGCTTAGCAATGTAACTATCGCAACCTTTTGATTGTTTCTCGATTCATTTATAAGAGATGATGACAAGTCTCTCGATGTATGTGGCATCGCACCCATTATATTTAAACTGATAATCTAAATTGGAACGTACATTAATAGAAGTGGTGGATTTACTGCTAAACATACTTCCAATTTTACGAGACTTGGAAAGGATTTTTAGGTTTAATAAATTATATTTATCAAATTTATAATCAAATTTTTGTTTATTTTTTGAAACCCTTAGAAAAAAATTTGTGAAGGCCTGATGATTAAGACTCTTGATCGAAAAATCAATGTGCAATCCCCATCCTTTTCTACTTGATTAAAAATATTCTGAGGTTTTAGAACTTACCAAATGATTACATAAACAACCATTCAATGCATAAAAGTTAGTAAAGTAAAGATACACAAAATTATTATTATTATTATATTGACTTGAACTTACCTCCGGTATTGGACAACACCATCTCTAAAGTGCACTGAAGGCATATTCCAAAGAAATACAAATCTCATATTTTCTGATTTCGACATTGGCCTTACACTTACTTTTGCACAAGTCGCTATAGCTAGATCTTTATTACACTTTTGTTCAATATTAGTTATATCTAAAATATTAAAAAGATAATATTATTTATTAATTTTAATCAAAACTGTTTAAAATGAATTAGTTAAATAAATATTTACTAGAAAGATCGCCGAAATCCATTAAATTTTTCCAAAATTCTAATGGGCCAGGAATATTTTTATCATTGCGTATACCTGATATTAGAATGGAAGCGCAACTGCTGACAGAAACCCCTTCTGTCTTCATAACGGCAAGTCCGTAACAACAGTTCATGTCTCTTATTTTTTGATTTAAACAACAGCCTTGAAATAATTCACTTTGCAAATTAGTTGATTTTAATCCCTGTGCAGCATTTTCTATGATTCCTGTTCCATTCCTTATAATACAAGTGATACTGACGGATATCTCCTCCTTTCCGTAGTTAATTGCTGTCCATTCAAATAGGCACAGAGGTAAGCACGAATCTCGATAATCGTGAGGTATAACTGGAGATATCTTGCAAAAAGTATTTTATAAAATAAATAAAATTAATTTTATTTATGAAATACTTGACGACAATACAATTTCACTTTCTGTTCTGGTAAATCATAAACGGTCCACGACCGTGGAAATAAGCCGATATAGGCAGCTCTAGCTTTGGGAAACTGCCAATTCCAGCAGTTCAACTGTGGACAATCTTCCGGGGCCTTATGGACAGATAATACTTGCTGATATACTGTAGATCCTCGTCTTTGAACGGTAACTATAAACTATTAAAAATTGTTATTTTTTAGATTAATAAATCATAAATAAAAATTTCAAAAATTCAATCTACAAAACAGTTAGTCCAAAATATAAACCAATATTTTATAACATAAAATTATCGAAACAATAATAACAGAATTTATTCATATTAATTCTAAATTGACAATTATTTTCAGAATTTTAATGGTTTTTTAATTAAGCATTTTATAAAAAAACATATTTCAAAATATATTTTATCTAATAAATGTAAAAAAGTGTTTGAATTTTAAAAAAATAAAAATCTGTTTTGATTGAAATCATTATTTAATAAAAAAAAATTTAAATCATTTTAGAAAAGAATAATTTTTGGGAAAATCTGATGAAAAAAATCATTTAAATCAATGGTTTTTTGTTAAAAATTCAGAAATGTTATTTTTTGGTTCGGATTCACAATTTAAATTCACGACACCAAAATTTATTTCTATCAAAAATGAAGTTTTTTAAACAAATATTTTTGAGGAACCTAAGCACTTCTTTTTTTTACACAAAATCTTTATAAATAAAAATATATTTAAATATAGATATTGTTATTTAATTTATTAAGAATTTAAATTTTATACTCGTCTTTTGTTAAAATTATAAAGATATTTTATTAAAATTTTGTCACAAGATTTTATTTTTTTATCTGAGTGCAAAAGTACTCGTTCTGTCCTATATAAATTCGCACAGCTGGTGAACCGTGCCATGGTTTTTACAGGGGTTCTTTTCGTGCGGCCTCCACCGCACAACGAGATTGGGTGATCGTTTCCGCCTCCCTATATAACTTATAACCTTACTCTTCATGCTCTGATGTTTCTTCATCAGAGGATGAGTACTTGTCCACCTCTTCGAGTTGCTCAATTCTATGTACATATTAATTGAGCAACTCATAGAGGACTGCCGGATCGAAATCTTCTGCACCTGTTTCCATTTGAGTCTCCTCCATACTATCTTGGGTCTTTCATTGTGAGTATGGAGAAGATGGGTACTTCCTCCTCTCTCATCTCGATCTGGTTAAGTCTACGGATCCCTGGGGATCTTCCATCTCTATGAAATGCCCATTAGTTCGAGGAATATTTGAGATTGGATATCGAGCACGTAAGTATCATCGTATTTAATGGGGGCCCTGTGGTTTTGCTTTCAAATGAAAGAAAATAATAATGAAAGGCTCATAAGAAGACAAAACTATTTCTTAAGATAAAGTGTACCAAAATAGAAATTTTCTGTTTCTCAATTTTTAAAAAAACCCTCCTCCATTCTCTGTAGTATTAAGTTGCTTGGGAAGTTGTGAGAACTCTTCATAATCATTTTACTATCAACATTTTTCTCTTTCACTATAACGATATATATTTCGTTTTATCGAAAATCTAGCTCTTGTTTTAATAAATTAATTAAAATAAAGATAATAAACTTTATTCAAGTCATATTATATGATTTTATTTTAAAAGGAAAAGTGTAGTGGAAGCAAAATGAAAAATTATGATGCTTAAGGAGGGAACATATAACATTTCAACATTGACGATGCCAAAATATCGAGTTGGTCTTTGGGTATTAATTTAATCATAAGTAATCCACGAGTTCCCACCATCAGAGTACTGGCGAATATTTTATATATGTCAAACAGCATCACATAAGATCTCTTATTCAAGTTTGATTTCATCTCATCACTTGATATTTGGGTACCTTTCAATTACAAGAAAAAGTGACTACAAAGCGAATATTTACATGCAGATCTCTAATAAAAATAAACTAAAGATTATCTTTTCTGAAGCAACTAGTAAGTGGTGGTGATAAAATGATCCCGTGTGATAATGTAGAATGGAAACAATCTTACGAAGAAAGCTATATTAACCCACTAACATCAGAAAGTCTAGATATTTAGCGTTTGGTGCGATTGGAAAAGTATTATATATCATAAGCTATTTATAAATAAAAAAACGATAACCTCTGACAAATTTTATCAAAAATTAAGTAATTTGAATACAACAATTAACCTTAAACCATCAGAAAAGAATTTATAGAAGTTATACTGATAAAGAGATTTACAAAAAACCATGATCACGAATAAATCATAGCTTTAACGAAAGGATAATTATGAAACTCAGAAAAATACCAAAACATGGTGGAAAGCAGCGAAAAATAAATACATATTCTTTTTGTAAACTGCTTTAAAATAGACGCTACGAACTTTCCGAACGATCTAATATGATTTAAAATTACGATTTGTTAAAATTTTAATTTCTATAATTTTGATCTTTTGAAAACAAAATCAAGGTTTTATAAATATTAAATAGTCAGTAAAAAATATAAGAATTAAGGGAGACACAGAATAATACATTTTTATAAATCTTCCTACTATATCGTCCAGTAATTGAATTAAGAATTTTAATATTCATATTAACAATACAAACTCTAATTATTTAATACTCGGACTTTTTGTAAATTTCATATATTTTAAAGTAAATAAATTAAAACTAATGAAACACTTCCTTAATTCCCATAATATAAGCTACAAATAAATACAATAAATTAATGTTATTATACTATATTATGAATTATTAATTGAAAATGAAAACATATTTTAAATAAATCAATTAATAAATTTATTTACAAAAACAGAACATTGAAGAAACTGTGTTTGTTAGATCACAGGAAACATTACATTTCAACAGAAACATTAATTTATGATATTATAAAATGATAAAAGTAATTTGATAATTATTAAATAAAGTATAGTAAATGAAATATGGATTTCAGTTCAATAGAAATTATTAAATAAAAAATATTTACTAAAGATTATTATATTTTTATTATATATTATTATAAAGAATATTATATTTAAGAAAATTAAAAATAAATTCATAAAAAATTATTTGTTGTAAATATATATATACAGTTATTAAGTGTAAACTACAATTTAAAATGTTTACTTTTAATAGTAAATATATACACTTATTAGTAAACATTAACTGAGACTGATTACTAAAAATAAAAAATAAGAAGCTTATAAGGTAGCAAAATTGAAAAAAAATTCCGGTTAAGTTAGGGCTAGGGCTTAGGGCAAAATTATTTATTTAGATTTTAACTTCTTATTTGTTTACACTTTATTAAACAAGATTTACATTTACTAGAGAAAATATAAATTAAATAAATTGTTTATACTTTTACTGTAAATGAATACATTTCCTAAGTTCATAATTTTACTGTAAAATACTTAAAAATAAAAAAATAATAAAAATATAAAATAAAAATACTTAAATTTTTAAAAGGAAACTAAATAAAATCTTTCTTTTTAATTTCAGTACACTTTTATAAAATTTTTATTCTATTCATCACAAGAAAAATAAAATGATATTTAATATTAATTTACAAAATTATATATTCTATCACAACTATCTTAAATAAATAAAATATTTTAAATACAAAAAAATCAATTTGCAAGAATCTTATTTACAGCTTAATTTTGTCTCATAAAATACAATGTGTTTGATGAAAAAACTAAATATAATTGGAAATGTATTTTTGCGAAGAACGTAATTTTCCATCCTTATATAACCAATGAAAGCCGCTGAAGTAAACATTACTGGCAAGAAACGATGAAAACAACAAAGTACAAATACAACATGCCATGAAAATACATTTTCTGAAGGACATATCATGATATATATTATATTATATTATATTATATTATATATATTGTACTGTATTATATTATACTATATTATATTACTTCACATTACAATATATTTTGTTATATTATATTATGTAAAAATGTATCCATTTTTTTTAAATATACTTGTTGCTAACTTAAATATGATTAATAAATAAATAAAAAAGACAACATATTTCGACGGACCAACGGTCATCGCAATTTCATTGACTACTTATTTATTTATTTGTATGTAGATGTAAATTGATGACTACTTAATCCTTTACATTAAATTAAGCTAATCGAAAAATCCCAATAAGCTGGTGGAGACTGTCGTTTGATAAATTATTTTAGGTTAAAGTCACCTAATTAATAATCCTTCACAAGTTCTTCTCTTTATAAATATCAAAACACACTGAATCTTGAAATTATCAATCAACATTTGCATTTTTTCAATGACACCAGATTTTTCAAAAAAGTATTTAAAGACTAAATGCAACCAATATTAACATTTTAGACTTAAAGTGAATTATAATTTATCAATTATTCAATTAAATATTTAACTTATTTCGCAGCTGATCCAAATATTAGATCACCCTAAAATTTACAAATTTAACCATTTTACAAAGTCACGAGAATTTTTAAAAAAATATTTTATCAACATGAATGTAAGATTCAAGGTACAAAATACTACAAAAATGTATTTTATTAAAAAAAAGTCTTTGATATAATTAATATTAGATATTGTGATAGAAACTCAATACATGAATAAGTAATGACCCTCCACGGATGGTACGTTCAGTCACCGATGATTGTCAGTTCTGCTATCAAATATTCAACTAGCTTTACCTATTCAAAAGAAGGGAAGACTTAACAATTCCGGGAAAAACTTTTTTTAATTTTTAAAAGAAAGTCTTTTTATCAATTTATTTAAAAATTAATGTATCTTTTCATAGCATGCACTGGAAATAAAAAAATATAATCAGACTTTTATTCGCAAAATAACAACCGACATTCAATTTTATCAGATTCTTTAAAAAAATCATTAGGGAAACTTTTTTTTCAAATATTTCTTGTTTTATTCGAGAATTCCTCCAAAATTCCATAATTCGATTATAATATTTATATACAATAATTTAAAATATTATTTATTATATATTTAGTATTATACATATACAGTGCGGCAATTTAAATCCAGGTGTTAAGAACATTGAGACCATTTTCATTAGAATTATTATTATTATCACATTTAGAGTCATTACAACTCTCGGAAGATCTTTCACCGTTTGACATCGTTCTAATTGATTTTTTAATTTCTATTTTTAATCATGATTATTCGAACATTTTTTAAAATCTTTCAAAAATATTTAATTTCAAAAAATATTAATCAAAAATAATAATTTTTAAAATTTAAAACAATAAAAATTTTATAAAATAGTTAAAAAAGAATTTAATTTAAATCTAATTAATTACTTTTCTTGTTTTTTTAAAAAATATTAAACTTAATTATAATTGTTAATTTTAAAAAATAAACTTATCAAATTATTATTTTAATTATGTTCGAATAGTCGATCACTGTAAATATAAAAAAACACCAATTTCCATCTGGGTGGTAGAATCACTATTCTAATTGCAACACACTCAAATCAACATATAACATCAATACATTCACACTTTCATACAATTTAAAATACTCCTTTAAAATGAAACAAAATAATTTTATTCAAATCTCTTATTACATTATTCAAAATACTCTTCTCCTGCTTCTATACACTTTTTACAGTGATACAATAGTGATTCAAATGCCTAACCAAGCTCATTTGTCGGTATTGTCTCTAATATGCGCGCATAATCTCTTTGGATGATTTCAAAATCATAAAAATACATCCTTTCAACTTCATTTTCAATTTCGAAAATAAAGAGTTAAATCATGGAGTTAAATCAGTGGAATACGGCAAATGATTCAATACACAGACTTGATCTCGTCCCGAAAATTGACGATCAATCAATGATGTGTGATTCAGCGCGTTGTCATGTAACAAACACCAGTCGTCATAATTCGTTGTGAAACTGCCAAGTAGAACGTGGTGGCATCTGTTTGACCCTCTGGGACGAACTCGCGGTGGATGATGCCTTTGCTATCGAACAATGAATATCGACTTGTCTTTTATGGAACTTTTCGAGTTTTCTTGACTTGAAGTGATGATTTTGAGTTATATTCGGCACTTTGACATTTTGTTTTTGGATAATATTGAAAACAGCAAGTTTTGTCAACAGTACCAATGGATTTCAGAAAGGTTGAGTTGTTACTTGTTGCTCGTACAACCTCTCTGGAATGGTTCAGTCTAATCAATTTTTGCTCTTGGGTTAAGTGCGTTGAGAAATTTAACGCAGACCTTTGTTTTACCCAAATCTTCTTTAAGAATTTGTTGTATTGTCTCCTAGTTAATGTTTAATGCCTCTTCAATCATTCTCAGTGTTGTTGGGTATTTAGTTCGAATTGAATCTGAACACAAAGATCAGAAGGATTTTTATTGGGTGTTCGACGCTCAATTAACTGACCCAACGTTTATTCACGATGAACTCTTGACTCCAGTA
>MQRK01194919.1:28248-51444 GCA_001938485.1 Girardia tigrina | reverse complement strand
ATATATATATAGTCATCCGTCTGACTGTGATCGGTTATGGTAAAGCTCATGAAAAGGGACTGACAAAATGAATATAAATATTAAATATATATTATAAATATAAATATACTATAAATAAAACTATTTGATATTTCATCTTAATTAGTGACAGAAAAATTCAATTTCGCAATATAAAAAATGATGTATACCGTATTTTTTTGAATAAGCGCATCGGTTCGTTTATTAATTGTAGCTACCCACACAGAGTGTGTTTATTCAAAGTGGTGTGTTTATTTAGGCCACCTAAATTTATTATAAAATTTATATATGGAGAATGGTGATAAAACCGTTAAATCTTAGCACTTGTTACATAATAAAAGTTTATCTCCCTGTATTTAGAACTTTTCTTTTCCATTCTGTAGTTTTCAATACTTTTCCAAAAAAAATTTCGAAAAAACATAAATAGGAGTGAAAGATTTCTTTTAATCAGAACGTTAAATTTCTTCAATTTGTTAAGATGAAAAATGACAGTAAAACTTTGTCAATTCTGGTAAATATTATAGGAATACTTTTTTCATTTTACTCGAATTTTTCAAAAACCCTTATAAGCTCTAATAATCCATCGATTCTTAGTTAAACCTTAGTGAGATTCTGGTCTCTTAAAACAAAAATTATGGAATTCCAGACAGAATTAGGAAAAAGGATGCTTGATTACTGTAACAAAATCTATAACAAATCTATAAAATTTATTTTTCAATAAAAATACTTTTAAATAGATATTATTTAAACAAATAATTATCTATATTTTTTCATGTTAAATATTTCATTTAATAAATAACTTTAACATGTAACAATTACATTGCTCATATTTTTTATAAAAGATTTAATTAAGATAAAATGATCAATGTATTAATAACTTTATTGTTGAAGTTACTAAACATCTTTAATAAAAATAATTAAGCAAATAACTATTTTTAAATATTATTTTAATACTTTACAATCAAAGAAAACTAAGCATATATTAAATAGGGGTGCGTTTATTTAAGAGGGTGCGTTTTTTAAAAGCGAGGTAAGAAGGGGAGTGCATTTAATCAAAAGGGTGAGCTAATTCGATAAAATACTGTAATTATATTCCTGAGGGGAAGTGGAGGGGGCAATAATAATTTTTGGTAGACTTGTGTGGGACATGGCACAAAAAGGTTTGGAAACACTGGATTAAATTATGCATTCAATATGACTCGTCATAAAGTTTCTTCAATAATGTTATAAAAAGTTTATTCTTTCCAACTTTCTTTCATTGTAATTTATGAAATCTTTTAATTATTTGATTTAATAAAGGACATAATATATAATCTTAAAGCCTAACGAACAGTTTTTTAAAAAGACCATTTACATACAGTATGTTATAATAATAATTATAATCAATTTCATTATTATATTTCTTACTTTAGCACTTTCAAGAATGGTACCTCCGGTATTTATCAAATCATCAATGATTATTACGTGGTAGTTCTTAGGAATGTCTTGGGAAATGCTGTTTACCAAACCATCAGCATAACGGATTTTCGAACAAAAAAGAATATCATCAACCTCTAAGGCATTTTCTGCTTGATTAATCGTTGAAATATTTTTGGCATAAAAATATCTGTGATATCTCTTCGCCGCTCCATCATCAGGAAACAATATCGCTACCTTTTCATTTTTTAACTTCAGGCAGTTAATTTGCTCATATAATAAAGGAATACATGATTCCAATCTAATTAAATATTCAAACATATATTTTATGATAAAGTAAATTGTCAATTAATATTAAACAATGATTTTAATTATTAACCCTTTCATTCAAGACTCAATCTTTTCTAGAAGAAAATACAATTAAATTGAAGAAAGCAGTTACAACAGATAATGGGAATAATTGTGGATAAATTTCACCGATATACACATCCTCGATTGTTCGTCGCTTGAATCAAACTCAAATCTGCATTGAATGATTTACCGTATTCATCAGATTTAGAGCCATATGACTTCACATTGTTCACAGAAATTAAAACGAAGTTGAAAGAACGCGTTTTCGATGACATTGAGATCATCCAAAGAGTGTTAACTCGCAACTTAGAGACAATTCCGAAAAATGAGCTTAGGAAAACATTTGAATCAAGATTGAATCTCTGTAAACAGTGTAGTGAATCAAGAGGAGAATAAAGAAAGAAAGAAATTTTTAAAAATGATTCATTTCATTTTGAAACCCTCGATACCGGGATGTATTGGGTTGTTGCCTAAGTTCCCGCCGTTACATGAAACTATTTGTTCTACAAAGACTTTTTGATGTTTGGCGAAGTGTTATATACCATTAGAAAGCCCATGCTATGCTCTACAAGATTAAAGTAATCGTTTTTGCCTATATTATTTTGTTGTCTTTTTTAGAACCGTCAAATGGATTGTCAAGTCGACAAAAAATCGCATTTTCGACACCTCCTTCTTTTTACCTTTAATCGAGGTCAAAAATCGAGTGAAGCTACCAGAGATATTTGTGCCGTGTATGGAGAGGACGCTATAGCTGAGAGAACTGCTCGGGATTGGTTTGCCAGGTTCAAACATGATAATTTCGACCTCAACGACGCTCCTCGTTCCGGAAGACCAGTCGAGATGGAAGAGGACCAATTCGTGGATCTTTTGAAGGAAGATGGCCGCCAGACATGCAGAGAATTGGTCGAAAAGATGAATTGTGATTTTGCGACAATTTCACGCAACTTTCAGTCGATGAGTTTTACTCAAAAGCTTGGAGCTTGGGTCCCACACGAACTCACCCAAAGACAGAAGGATAAGCGGCTTTCCATTGCTGCTCAAAATCTCGCTCGACACCAAGAAACCCACGACCACAGGCAACGTTTCTTACACAGAATCGTCCCTGGAGATGAAAAATGGTGTCTCCATGTGAATATGAAGTAAAGGAAAGAGTGGGTGAGTCCTGGAGAGAAGCCTAAACCCAGGATCAACAAAGACCTGCACCCATTGAAGACAATGATTTGCATATGATGGGATTGGGAAAGTCTAATCCACTGGGAAATTCTTGGAAAGAATATGACAGTAGAAAAGAATCTCTATAAAGCTCAATTGCATCGAGTCAATGAGGCAATTCAACAAAAAAGACCGAATCGACAAGGCTAGGTGATCCTCCTCCATAACAATGCTCGACCACACCCCGCAAAAACTGTCAAGATTGCACTCCAAGAGCTCGGTTGGGAGGTCCTTAAAGATCCTCCCTATTCCCCAGACCTCGCCCCGACGGATTACCATCTCTTTCGCTGCCTTTCAAATGAAATGAGGGTCTTAGCTTCGAAAATCAGGATCATCTTGAGAATTGGCTCAACAACTTCTTCAAGAATCGACCTAAGGATTTCTGGTGAAATGTAATCAACAAACTGGTGCAAAGATAGGAAGAAGTAGTGAACAATGAAGGAGAGTACATAATTGATTGAAGTGTTATTATTTTTGCTGTTAAAATTTTATGATTTCCTTAAATATATAATTAACTGAGTCATTATTTTAGTTGTTAAAATTCTTTGATTTCTTTGAAAATAAATGTTTAAAAAACGGCGGGAACTGATGCAACAACTCAATAATTACTGCACTGTGAATACTTATTATTCATCAAAATCAGCATGAATTTAGAAAAGAAAATAATTATTGAAACATATAATTGAGACAAATATCTAATTGGTATTAACTTGTGAGGTTCTTCCATAGGGTCACCCTAGTAGGGTGTCTTTGAGCATCAAAGAGCTAATTAACTTAGAAAAATTGGCACATTTATTAAAAACCATAGATGAAATAAATAATATATAAATATTTTTTCAATTTATTTTTTTCTGATATATACGAATATAATTAACTAACTGTATGTTTCTTTGTTCCAGATATTTCCTTTTCATGTTATAATACCAGAAAACAATGACTGTATGGAGGAGTGGAAAACGGGATTGTTTATTTACTTTTCATTCGTAGCAGATGAGATGTTTAGATTCACATACATTTACACACACACACACACACACACACACATATATATATATATATATATATATATATACACTGTCTTAAAATATATTTAACTAAAAATGGGAGCATTTCAAATTATTAAGGTAAGCTGAATTATACTAAGAACGTCGAGAAGATATCAAATTATTCTTCATTAACAATTTAAATTAAAACTGATAGGCTACCCATTGAATTGTATGCGAAAATCACTTTAGCTTACTTGACGATCCACCAGGAAGACAAATCGTAAGTTAGTATTCCCAAAGTATAAAAATAGTGGTTCATTGACAATATGACAAAAGACAATTCGACATACGTAGTTTTCGACACATTTTTTTTAATTCGAAACGTTTTTGTAATTCGACATATAAATTGGCTTTGTGGATATTTTTTCATTTTAAATTGACATATTTTCATTGCAAAATGATGTAATTTCATTTTTAATGAAATTTGAATTTTGACTTTAGATTTTAATTTACATATATTGGTAGAGCTCGTCAGTTTCCAATAACATGCTGAAACCATTCTAATTTTGCTCGTGAGCAAACACCTAAAATTACAAATTGTTGCGAAGGTTTTCACAATGCTCTTAATGCCCTATTTCACTACAGCTACACCAGTGTTTGAACCTTGCTTGGCAAATGCTGAGTCAGGTCATTCAGAGATTAGCAAGAAAAAAGATACATCATTGTATGAGGCTGTTGTAATGGTTGTGCTAGACTACAATGTGAAAAATAAAAAAAACGTTATTTAAATTATCAAGTTTTAAAAAATATCTACTCATAATGAAAATATCTCATTTCATTTGTGTCAAATTAAAAAAAATTTTCGAATAAAAAAATATGTCGAATTGTCGTGTATCGAATTGTCTGGTCACCAAAAATAGTAATATTATTGAGTAACATTATCAACTCCAAGTTTCTCCACTGAATTGGACATAGCCATTTCGATCACCTGTCTAATGTGTATTCCGACCACCCTCTTGAGGTACCACGATTAAAAATTATCTGTTTATTACGAACACTTATTGTTGTTAGCCAATAAAAACATTTGGAACCTAAAGAAAACCATTTTCCATCACTCAAAATAAATTCATCATGCGAATAATTGATAAAGATTTTATATTTTATTAATAAACAAAATAAATTTATTACTACCAAATATTAACAACTTACGTATATATCATCACAAACATATGTGTACATGAGTGTTTGTTGTTATGATGTATCGTGAAACTGAGAAAGTTTTTAAAATGCGCGGAACCCCTGCTCGTTCTAGAATAAAGATGGTGAATTAATAAACAGGTCCCTGTTGTTTGTCTCAATCTCTTCCAACAAAAATGTAACAAGCATTTAATCATTTTTTATAAGTGCTTAGTTTTTGTTAGCCATATTTTTTAAAAATGACAAAAAAGATGAGAATTAACTTAAGACAAAATAGACTTGATCAAGCAACATTGTAAGGCATGTCTGAAATTATAAATGTTTGTATGAAATGTTTAATGTAAATGTATGCTTGTATGATGTATTAGTATTTTTGTAATTAGTATTTTTGGAAACTGTCTTAAAATTAAATTAATTAATTTAATTTATATAGATTTGATAAAAAAACAGTTTGTTTAAATATTGGTTGTTTTCACCTGATTTCGAAATGTACAGAGACTGATGACTGATTTTTTTCATAAAAATAAATCTTATCAAAATCAGTCTTATGTCCTTAATAAACATGATGAGGGAAAAAGTCAAAGATAAGTTGCTCATCAACTTAATTACAGCAAAATACAATTACAGTCAATCCTTCAGCGTAAACGTTCTTTTATTGAAGCCTTTGAAAACAACTGCAGCTTAACTTGCAAACGCGTCACCCCATCAAGACAGTTGTTCCGGAACATGTGTGCATTAGACGTTCCTGTATCTGACCCAATGATACAAGAAAATACTATATCATATGCTCGGGAACTTCAATATACGTACTTTAAAGCATCTAATGGGTGGCTTCAGAGCTTTAAAAATCGCCACTATGTAACGTGCAATATTATAGGTGGAGAAGGGGGAAGTGTAGACAGTATCGTAGCAGAAGATTGGTTTCAACGAGTTCCAGGATCAGTGGAATCCAATGATGCATCCAACATTTTTAACATGGATGAAACTGGTGTTTTCTTTCGATTTCTTTCAAATAAAACGTTAGCAATCAAAGGTGGAAAAAAATTCAAGGAGCGCCTTACTGTAGTTCTTTGCTACAGTATGTATGGATAATTTCTTAAGCAAATTGTTATAGAATAAAACAAACGTCCACACTGTTTCAAACAAATTGATGTAGATCGACTTCCAGTGACATGGAAATTTAATCATACTGCATGGATGACAAGTTCATTAATTTCTGATTGGCTCAAAGAATTTTAAGGAAAAATGTGTAACCAAAAACGTCAAGTAGTTCTATTCATGGACCACTCACTATCGCACAAACATGATTTACGTATTTTTATTAATAGGCGGAAGGTTAAATACTAGAATTTGCATTAAAATCATGATTTGAAAAATTCGATTTGTATGACTTTAATGAGATATTATAACGGTAGGTGAGTTGATGTTATATATAACTCTAGTTCTTCACGCGTGACATCACTTCCATTTCCCTCTAATTAATCGAAAAATATAGTGTTTGTTAAAATTTATAAAATATTAATTATACAATAAAATGTACTGACAAATTTATAGAAGGCATTTGCCTGAGTACTTCTTTAATCTATTAACTAGTGCTTGTATTTAATTTTTACGTCTTGTAAATGGCTCTATATCCAATCTTACCCACTTCCTGTCTCTTCTAAAAGTTAATCCAAAAGGAACCATTTCTTCTTCCAGCAAAAAGCTGATTACGAAAGCAAGCACAGCAAATATAAACATGAAAAACTGAAGGGCATAATGGTACGTGTTTTCAATGTCATGATATATAAAAGAATCTAAAATTATTACAGTTTCGCGACAACCTGGCGTCGTTAATACACAAGGCAAAATTATGTATTTAATATGAAAAATTATCAATTTCATTTGAAAAAATAGAAATATGAAAAAATCTTAATTTATAATGCAAAATGTAAATTTTTAATCCAATTTTTATTATTTTTTTTAATCCAAATGTAAAATCTTTCTTCATAGTTATTAAAAATTCTTCTTTTTGAATATCAAACGTATGTATTTTGAAAACATTTTTTCATATTAAATGTTAATATCAATTTCATAATTGAATTAAATTTTTTTAAATTGTTCTAATTCCTGAATCTGACAATTACACAAATTCGGCATAACATATACTTACATTATATACATGCATATATATAAACTGAAAATAACCTAGGAAAGACATTATCTCCAAAATAAAATTGCTCCTGAAGAGAATGAATATCGTAAATTAGTATTTGTGCCGGCCCATTTCGTGTTATTGGTATATTTGATAATAAGCTGGCAACTGTCTAGATAATTAACCAATATCATTTTCAGAATTGGTTTTTTAATACTTTTGCAGTTGCTATTTGACCCTCTTTTTCAATCTTCTCCATCGTTCCACAGGGAAAAAACGGTAATAAAATCATTAATGAATTTATCAAATACCTAAATAATGGCATGTTATTGAGATTTCTTAATAATTGAATACCAATTATAAATATGCACAAATTATATATAAAAATAAATATTTAAAAAAATAAAATTGGAGTAAAATAATATTAGATAATGATGATTAGTTTTTAAATAAAAATTTTTTAGCAAAATTTGTACACGAAAAAACAAATAGAGAATAACTCTCAAACAAAATTGGTTAAATTACGCACGCAAACACGGATTTAGAAAGAATTAAAAACAGCATTTGATAGCACAGAAAAGTCATTAATATATATTCGGAAAAGTTAAGGTATAAAAATATTTATAGAAATATAGATGGTGTAAGAGCAGTTTCAATCACATCTAGAGTACAATATTTCTTGTCCAATGAATCGAAAATGGTTTACGGATAACAAGCTAATCTGATATATAAATGATATTTTCACTGAAGTCAAAGCTCATATATTAGACTTAACATGGTTACATGCTAAACATTATTATTGCATGTAAAATTCAAGAATTGCAGCCAATAATTTAAAACTTGAACATCCCGCTAGTTTAAAAGACAATATATTACTAGTGATTTATTACGGGAATGGATAGTGAGACAATGGCCCGAATACAAGCTTTTCATAATAACTGTACTAGGATGGCACTCAAGAAAACCAGATTGGGGAGAATCTCGAATAAAGATTTTACAACTATGCTTAAAGAAACACACAATGTATTGGTAATACTCAAATCTGATTTAAGAAATATTAGAAGCCGTAAAATTTATACATAAAAAATAGATCAGAATGTGATCTAGCTCTCTAACTCATTGTAGGAAGTAGAAAAATTTAAAAGTTTGGAGGACACCACATTTACGCACTGGAATGATGAATTCAAACACCTGATGAAAACTCTAATTGAGGAAAAGTTTGAAAAGGTGAAAAAACAAAATAAAAAATACCTAAAAATACAATAACAACATGTTGTTAAAATAGCATGTACTGTCTTTTGCTGTTATAAAGTCTACAGAACAAAAAGAACTGTATAAACATTAAACAAGTAAACTTGAACACCCCAGAGTTACAAAATAACTGGTTAGCTAATTAGACTGTGAAATATAATTAATAACTGTAAGATAATTTATAAATAAACTAACTAAATTAAATTATAAATAACAACGGTTCAAGAATACTTTTAATAAAACTCTCTATTTAGAATTTAGATAAATTAAAATATGTCATCAAATATGACATATTTTAAGGTTGTTTAAATAATAAAAAATAATAAGCGAGAATTTAATTCTGTAGTTAAATAAATTTTATTGAAGTATTTTCGTTATTCCTAACATAGCCATTTGCTAAAAAAATGCAAAAAGATCTGTTGAACAATTGAATACATGGAAGGAAGAATCACCCAAGCAAAACATGGAAAATTAGTGATGATTTCTCCAAAGTGCATACATTCCGATTAGCGTATCCGAAAGCCAAAGAGCATTCACATGTCTTTCAACGAAACTATTTGTTCAGTTAAAGGATTATAAAATCATGAAACACGTGTTATTTATTATGTGGAAAGCAAGACAACCATTGATGAATTCTGTTTTGATTCATGGTTTTACCACAAATAGAGCTTACGATTCAGTAACATGTGAGCCAAATATATATTGAAAAAAAATTTTGTTAAAGCTTTTTTTTAAAATCGATTATTGTAAATGTTTTGAAAATTCTCCTTCCACATCAGCAATTATATTTGTTAGTTACTATTTTAATGTTACTCTTTTAAAAGAGAACAAATTTTTAATTTATTTATTTAAGTTAAGATATTATGGGATAATAATGACAAAATGTTAGAAAAAAATTTTAATGAAAGATTTTAATATTTGAAACAGCTTTACTTTGTCGATTTCGAATATTTATTAATGCCTTGTAGTGTCTCATTAATAATGATTCACAAAACTGCCACTAATAGTGTAAATCAAAGCCCTTCTATAAAACAGAAGTCAACTTTTGAAACAAAAGAGATTCTATTTTTGCAATATAACCAATGATTAAGAGCTTTACTTGATCGACTCGATTGTGAATACTCACTAAGCCGGATTTTGAGATGACGATTTGCCACTCCAATATGGGCCTCTTTCGAATAGTATTGAGCCTCTAGGCTCTTTAGAGGGTCCACCCAAACTAAAGAATCACAAGCAGCCCCCCGATAGGCCTCCTACGGGGTCGGATAGTTTCGGTCTCCGAGATCTTTTCGGCTTCCCTGTGAGAAACGACCACCCATGGGTTGTATAGCCATGGTTCTGTATACCTTTGGCTGTATTCGTGGATATACAATATGGGCCTCCCATCTCTGTAATGGTATTGAGCCTAAGGCTCTTTAGAGGGTCCACCCAAACTAAAGTCCTTAAGGACCCCCCGATAGGCCTCCTACGGGGTCAATGGCCTTCCGCCTCTGAGCAGTCGGCTTGCCAGTAACGAACGACCACCCATGGAACTTGGTACCATGGCCGTACATGACGTTGGCTGTTACGGTGGACGCGTAACAACCGCGAAATGGGCACTTGAATTGTCCTCTTGCAGTCTTGTAATCGGCTGGCAGTCGGTATTGTAGATGCGTCTCTTCGGCATCGTCGTTCGGCTGTATCCTCGACATACTCACAGTTGCGTCCGGCAACTGAGGATTGGATTGGTTTGATGTCGGCTCTTCCTCGTTCTCTTCTTCCAAGTTTTCTCTCTGGGCGTTGGATGTTGGCGTTTCTTGATGATTCTTCTGATTATGAATCCTTAGGAAACCAGCGGCCTTGTATTCCCTCGGACAGTGTTGACATTGATATTTTCCTTTCTTCTGGCGTGGCTGGGCTTTCTTCTCTCTCTTCTTCCGCGGGATTGGCTCTGCTCCTTCGTGATCTCTTGTTGTTGGATATATTGTTGGATATACAATATACAAGTTTTTACACCAGTGACAATTAAATTTATAAACCAGATTAGCTTGCGATCCACGAATCATTTTCAATTTATTCGAGTGGAATTGAAATTTGGATGTTATTGAAACTAGAGTTTGACACTACTTATATTCTTGCAAATATTCTTTTTAAATGCTTTAAATTCTTCAGAATATGATATATTGATTATTTGTTTGTGCTCTTTAATTTTTTCTTCATTTAATCATTACTTCACCCGTGTTTGTATTAAAAATTTGTCCACTGTAACCTTAATGTTGTGATCTATCTGTTTTTTTGCGTACATGTTATCCCTCATTCGTGTTCTGAGAATAAATAATAATAATAAATGATTTGCAGTTTCAAAATCGGAAGACAAACCACTTTCAAAATAAACGGCTCTGTAGTGACCAGTTTTTAGCAAACCACTTTCCTACGGGTGCCCACATTGCCGATCAATCCAACTTTGTTGTTATTTTTTTGTAATCATATCACAGATAAATAAACTCATCATTTAATTAATTTTTTTTTCATCTTTCACAAAATTTATTATCAATTAAATATTGCCTTTATTAATTTTTATCCACTATTAACAAAAATTCATAAATAAAATTTTATTTTCATCAATCTTAGAAAAAAACGAATTATTGTTCTAAATGAAGAACGAACGAGAATAAGTGGACAAAAATAAACGATTATTAAAAAAAGCATTTTTTTAACTAATTAATTGCAAAATTGAAAAGAATAACATTGTTTTAATACGATCGATTTTAAAAATTTACAATATCAATAGTAAATAACAAAGAAAGATGTCGATGTGATTTTATAAATAAAAATGTCGATTTTATCATTGCATTCTTTTTTCACCAACGTGAGCTCGGGGTTGATTAATTATATTAATGGAGCGACGACCGATACGCGGTCAGGAGATTTCGGTTTTATTAAGCTGTCGGCAAGTGTCGATCTGAACGGGCAAAATGGCGGCCTGCAATTTATATTACAAACGCCATCACATACGGGTAAAATCATTAATCTATCAATCGTTTCTCGTTCCGTCGCGTTCCAGGGAACAGTATCATTGACCGAACACGTGGGTCCCAATCTATTCGCCACTCATCGACACCACGGGACTCCGAGGGGAATTAATCGACGCAATTGGCAAACGTCACCGTGACTCCACATGAGTTCGCTATATCGTCGGCATCTAACTTCCTAATAGGCTCATTTATACATTTTAGGGTCTACTTGAAAATAAAATGAGTTAGAAGTGAGGGTTTGAAGAAGTAGTAATGTTAGGTTCAGGGTTGAGAAATAACGCACAGTTAACAAATTAATAAAAATAAATCAATTAAATAAGTGGAAACATTTAATCGATTAGATAATTCCCCCTCTGGAGTGCATTGATAATCGATATTTGCTCGAACATGATCTCTTTGTTGTGCAAACTCGCGAGAAATATGATTTAAAATATTTAGGCTCTATTATCACAGAGAATGGGGGCACAGAAAAAGAAATCAGAAGTCGGATTGATATTGCGACAAGCGAAATGATTAAGCTTAGCAGAGTTTTTAATTTCAAAGAAAGCCATCTCAAGAGCAAAATAAAGATTACTACGGCTATTGTCTTGGCAACACTCCTCTATAGATGCGAGAGTTGGACATTAAATCTGAGGAGCATGGATAGACTTAAAGCGTTTTGAAATGAAGTGCTACAGGAGAATGCTGAAGATCACGTGGAAAGAAAAGAAGACAAACGACTTTGTTTGGAGGAGAGTGACAGAAATACTAGGTAAAAAACCGGAATCAATAGAAGAGAGCATCAAGAGAAGGAAGCTGAAATTCTACGGACATCAAATAAAAAAACAAGCATTAGCAAAGGTTATGATTGAAGGAAGAAGGGAAGAAGAAAGACCAAAGAGGCAATGGACAGACAATTTATGAACATGGAATGTCTGAGAAAAGAAGCTACAAACAGAGAGATGTGGTGAAGGCTTGTTTATAATTGTGTGCACCCACGGCCCAACGGCTAAGGTCAAAAGAAGATATAATTTATAACGGCGTAAGTTTAAGCTTCTCCTTACTCTTTAATCTTTTTTTCTAAGTTCTGAAAGGTTATTTTGGGCAAATATTCTTGATTAGGTGAGTATGAAACTTCTATTAAATGAAAATTAATAAAGCAGAGTAAATCACAGTTGTGAGAAATAACGCAAAATCAAAAAATAATCAAAATAAATCAATAAGTGGAAATATTTAATCGATTAGATAATTCCACCTGGGCAGTGCATTGATAATCGATATTTGCTCGAACATGATCTCTGGGTCGTGCAAACTCGCGAGAAATACGACTGAAACATCGGCAACTAATTCAAGCGTCTCTCTCAAAACAATTCCTACTGTCTTTGCCGACCAAATCTTTTACTCTATTCACGAAGATATTCGGGAATTTGTTCTCGAATTTGCCCCATTTTATGACGTCTTTGAACACGATTCTCGCCTTAATCAAACACAAATCGACAAATTTCCCGTTTATCTCTTTCTCTCACGTCTTACGCAATTGTTTTCGATTTTCTTTGCCAAAATCAATTGGGAATTGTGACACAATAACCAAATTTTTTTCTTTTCCATGATTATTAATGTCGACGTTATCGATAAAACAAATTTTGCTGTAAAATTTTAAAACGAAAGATTACTTGATAAAAAATTCTTTCGGTTTGAAAGTTCAATGTGAATTTGAACGCGATATTTTTATTATTTTATGTATTTAAACAAACACAAAGGTTAAATATATTTTATGATTTCCTTTTTGATTTTTAATTATAAATTTAAATTACAAATTTTTAAATTAAGAATTTTTTTAAATCTCAATTAGGTTTTACCGTTGAAGTAGTTTTTGTTAACATTTATGTAATTTAACGAAGTCCATAAAGACATTTTGTAAACATAATGACAATTAGAATCAGTCAACGAAAAATAAACAAATACTCAATTTTGGAAATATCAGAATATTTGCGCTGTAAAGATCAACACATTATTATAGTAAAATTATTGACTTGATAGTCACCTTTGACATTAAAAATTGATTAGACCTTGAGAGGAACGGTTGAACTGAAAATCAATTTTAAATTTTGTGCATTAGAATAGTTAATAGAAGAGCGGGCACAGCGTGGCTGCAGCACCGTGATGTCAGGGTGGTTCCTGGGTCATGAGGAGGAACAAAATTCTCTCACCAAGTCTTTGAGGCGTTGCCATCAAGTTATATAGCAAGGTTTATAATTTTTGAGGGCTTTGATTTCAAAAAAAGATTCAATTGATGAATCACAATCAACCAGTCTGTGAACAAAATCCAAAGTACCAGCGTATCGTTTAAGGGATAGACTTCCCAACTTTATAATTACTATCCGTTTAAACAGCAGTGATTTTCAGTTTGCCTTTACCCTTGTGCATCTGATAAAGATAAAGAGGCCGCCTTTCTCAGGAAATGTATGTCTCACCATTATCTTGCAACCTGGAACCATCAGGACAGTGCGGGTCAGTCAGCTGCTGCCCTGAGTATGTCCAACTATTCAACCTTTGTTGTGTATAAAACTGATGTATCCAATCATGAATGGGACTTCATCCATAGGAGCTGATCTTGTAAAATTCAAATTGGCTGTCGGTTTGGTAACGTGGCGTTTTGATGTCGATGTAAAGATCATCTAGAAACATTTGCACGTGATATCTGCGATTGCGGGACTCTCCAGTCCTACAACAATGCGCGTGATGACACTGTTGTGGGCATCTTGAAAGCCGAGATAAAAAATACTGCAATGCAGAAGTTTACAATAACTTACCTGTCAGTTCCTTCTCTCTTCTCTCATTGTAGATCTTCAGATTTATTTCCCTAAAAAGAGACGAATTGTTCTTATCGATTTTAAATCCCCTTTTGATGAAAAGCCTAACCTTGAACGGGCGAATCGTGACAATCTCTAAAAATATGGTCCTCTACAAAGAGCCATTAAAGAAAGATATAAAGATCATACTGTAATGCTTTTCAGATTTATTTTAGGTGCTTTATGGTTGAGTTCCTGATAATCATTACCCACTGAACACCGTATTTCTGGAAGGAAGAGAAAAGGCAATTGCCCATGCAACCGTCAGATTCAACATTCGATGGTCAGTAAGGATGTCGACTGCCTTTAATGATCCCCGTGATGCCAGCAATATCTCGCAATTCAAAGACTCGATTCACGACCCCAGATATACACCAACAGTTCTGGAAAGTGGGTGTTGGAAGAAGATAAAACTCTGATAATCCATAACTTAGAGCTTGTGATGATACATTGCTTAATTAAGCCTGTGATGATACAATGATTAATTAGGCCTACGAAGATACAGTGATTGCCAAAATGGCGAGCGGTAGTTCTGTAATCTAACTTAGCCAAACTTTATCAGAAAAGTCCTGCAAGGGCAACAAATTAAATACTGCTTTTGTAATAAATTTTGGTCCCGATAATGACCAGGCGTACGAGCATCGACAAACGATGAGTGGCAGCACTACGTTCCTTTAACTAATCTAATCGCTTAGTAAACTTTGATGCTACCGAATGTAACATTGATCTAGTTGAAGGAAAAATGTCGAGATCATCGAAAAATCGACGACAAAAAAGAGATTTAAGAATTTCGTCTGAGCAAATCTTTTTGAATCGGTAAGAAATAATTTTCTAATAAGTTTAATTATTTTTCATAATTTTATGAAATTAACTTTTCACTCTTCGTTAACACAAATTTCAAAAACATGGATTAAAGATCTATCGGGATTTCAATATATGTTACGACAGCGGCATTACCGAGCATATTCCTAGAAGAAACCCTCACTCACAACTACATCCCATACGCCAGAGACCTTTAGAAAGATTGTGAAGATAGTCTAGCTCGACTATCCTCGTTGGTTTTATACTAGTCCCGAGTGTGTTAGGGCAAAGAGCAAGCGAGGGGCTCCCTCTGAGTACTTCTGAGGCCTTGTGAAACTTCCTGAAACCCTTGAGACCTCCTAAAACGAAATAAAAAAAATTAACGAACTTTAATTAAGTTAATTAAAATTACCATGATGATTCAAACTCCATTCGAATGCGATAAGCGAAAAACCATGTCGCATAAACAATCGTCTATTCGCGAACATCAGGGCGGATGGATGGAGACGCCGCGGTGGTAAGATGTTGCCTACAAACATAAACAATTATGACGGACGAGAGAGAATAATAAATAATTACCGAGTGTAACGACCGATCAAGTACGCAGCACCTCAAAACAGAGAGACCAGGAGCGACAGATAAACAACTGTAGATGAAGGATTCTGATTATAATCAAATTTCGGTTTGTCAGGACGTTCCAACATCCTGCCTCGAATTAACCAGTATTCCGAACCTACCAAAGATTGTGCATATTCGATAGGGTATAAATACCCAATTCGGCTCGCACATTAGGCCAACCAATTTTAATCATTTACTGATTAACGATTATATTGCGACGATAGATTATCCACGTCAAAAAAGTATATCGTTTATGATTGTTGGCTTATCTAATTATTGATTTATACATTTCCCTTTATTTTTATTTTTTATTAATTATAATTTGATTTCGTCTCGTTTACGATGTTTTATTTGCTGATAACCCTCAAAGAGTTTTAGTATATCATCAAAAATCTCGTGTGTGATTCTCGTTATGTTTTATTTAACAATTCAGTTTGGATTATCGTTCATAAAAGTTTAATTATGATTTTATTAAATTTTCTTTAATATTACGTTATATAAATGTCTCGACTTAGGGTCGATTATGTTTACATTTTGAATTCAAAAATCATATTGGGGAAACCTATTCAGACCGTCATGAGTAGCGAGGTTAGCGGTCCGGGCGGACATAGATGCGAACACAGGTCACTTCGGTGTCTAAGAGATCAGGAGGAGTGGTCCTTGGACTCCGATGTGTAGTTGAGTCGCATACGGGCCTTGTAAATAGTATACATAGTAGAGTTATAGAAATAATTAGAATTGATGGAGACTCAATTATAACCTTATTATTGCATCTATCATTATTAATGAATTTATCGCCGGTTTATTAAAGTTATTATTATTTCATTATTTCATTTCATTTCATAATTTTATAATTCCATATAATTTCGTCATTATTCTCTTATGTAATTTATTAGTTATGGTTTTATTCTATTAATATTTGACTTTAACAGGTTTAATTATTCTTTTAATTTCTGCCGGAATTTATTTGTAAATATTAATATTTGAGCTTAACGAATTTAGTTAATTTCTAATTCCTAACTTAATCTATGAATGGAAATGAATTAACAGGCCTTAACGACTAAATGTGAGAGTTGGAATTTATTTCATTTTACCTCGATTTTATTTAATTCTATAATTTCTTAAGTTATTGATTTGTTAATGCAATTTCCTAAATTATCGGTTTAGTAATTTTGCTTAATGTAATATATAAAATTAACCGTTTGCTAATTTATTAACTTTATTAATTTAATTTTGTAATTCTTCAGGTTATTAGTTTCTCGATTTTGTATATAATCATTTGTCAAATCTAATAATTAATTCTTGGAAGTTGGAAGTCATCAAATTCGTTAAGTTAGTAATTTAATACGGTTATACTCATTGAAGGGTTTCGACCGAGATTAATAATTCCTGTGAGCATCATTTAATGATTTTCCTTTGTGAATGAGTTGGATAGGCAAACGTTTTAGGCTTGAATGAAATCTGAAAAGAGTAAAATCGCTATTCAATAAATGATTGAATCAAAAGTTGAGCTATAGTCATTTGACAGAACGCGATGTCACCATTATTACTAGAAAGTATAAAGTATTGTGTAAAATCGATAAAGAACGGATAACGGTCCTTATTAGGACTATTATGAATGATTGTGAGAATGAGACAGGAAAGAGTTTAGTCAGAATTGTGGGAATGGTCTATGAATACCCGATTGAGAGTTGCAACAAGGGAGTGTCTAAGAGTCACAAATGGGAGTTCTTAATAAAAGCGAGTCTCCTACGGTTTCCGTAGACTTTGTCTGTACCCGTGCTTAGAAGGGTACTGATTAAAATAAAATTTTGTTGTCAATTGTTCTATTGGCTAAAGATGCGAATATTAGAATAGGTCATATATAATGTCGAGTAATGTCGTACGAAAATTAATTTATGTTTCGTCTAGTAATTTTCATTCCTTCGTACGTAATTAGTTGAAGTGTGAAAAAGTAAAGTAAAAATGCATAATTAGAAAAAGACACATGTGATTAGAGTAAAGTTCGAACGTTAAACAATCCTGATCCTAAATAACTAAAGTATTTAAAAAGTATATTCTATGAAGCACATTTCTGGAGTTTGGACTGACAATTAGTGCTATTAAGACAAAAGTCATGTGCCTTACTGACGAATCAGGCTTTGGAATATCGCAAGTCAATTGTGGTGTGAAGGTCATAGAATGGGTGAAAGAATTCTGTTATCTCAGAAGTATATTGACCACTAGTGGTAGCTTTAACCGGGAGATTATTCAACGAATATGAAATGGAATGTGGAAGCTTAAAGAATTGCAACCTGCGATTCAGAGTAACCACGTCCCAATAGTATTTAAGAAAAACTGATTGAGACTTGTATTTTCCCTATGGTCTATTATGGTAGTGAGTGCTGGGCAACGCTTGAGAAGGACGTTGCACGGTTACAAGCCTTTCATAATTGCTGCATGAGGACAGCTCTCAAGAAGACCAAACTCGACAGGATCCCGAATAAGGACATGACGATTGGAATGACTGGTGCAAGAGTGATTCTATCCAAAGGACGCATAGTATTCTATGAATGCAATTCACGAAAGGGTGTAACTGAGGTTCGAATAGTTCTAAAATCTGAGATCACCTCAGAAAATCACAGAATCAGTGGCCGTAAAAAGCAACTGATGAGAGAGTGCATTGCTCGCGATGTGCTCCGGATATTCAACGATCCGGCAGATTTGGCAGAATACAGGGAAAATCTAAACGAAAGAGGGCTTCTCGACAATGATGAGGAATTTAAATACTTGATCAAAGGAACCATATCTAAGCGACTGAAAGAGGCAATCGAACATGAGAAAAAATATCCGAAACTGCTTTAGTCGTGCATCAAAATATTAGCTTGCACATTCCCTTCTGGCTTTAAAGCAGAGGTGCCAAAGTAGCTGCTCAAGGGCCACTTGCGACCCTCAGAGGCAAATCGTGCGGCCCGCGTCAGAAGTCTCACAAATCTAAATATAACCACAAACAGTGTAATTTTACATAACAGTGACTAAATTTTCACTAAAAGCATAAAAAGCTAGTGTTATTATAGTACTGTAGCATGGTTTCTTTTAGAATAAATGTTTTTTTTTGAATAAATTATTTCTTTTACACTTCGTTAAACAGTTTTTTCTGTGTTTGATAATGTACTTGACATTTCCATTGTGGCCCGCCGTTGCATTTCTGTTGTATCAAGTGGCCCGCACAGCAAAAAGTTTGACACCACTGCTTTAAAGCATTTGCTGAGCAGAAGGAACTCACAAGACACATTAAGAATGTGCATCTGTCCACGGCGCCGACGACACATAGAGGTGGTGGTTAATTCATATGTCCCATGGAGAACTGCCACAAAACTTATAAAACTAATGGATGGCTTCAACGGAATTTCTTAATTGATCATCGAATCCAAGGTAATGGTACTACGAACATCCAAGTAATACAAAGAGAAGAAACAGAAAGACATACTGGACCTTTGAACTTGAACGCGGAACATGATATGCCAGTGTCTTTCGGTGTAACTGATGAGGACTGTCCAAGAGTAATCCCTAGTGTGGTGCTGAATTTACGGTTGGATAATATAACGGATAAGGGAATGTTTCATTGCCCATTTCCCCGTTGCACTAAGTATGTTCATACAGTCAGAAATCTCCAGAATCACGAAACGAAGGAACATGACTGATCCTTTCTCAGATGGAAGCCGAAGCGTGCCAATACATTGAAAGCTCGCACTCTTGCATCTGAAGCCGTGTGAGAGGATCAGAAAACTTTGTATTTGTCAAATGGTTTCTGTAGTGACCCAGTCAATTATCATATATAAATTATATATAGTGTGAGGGACTCATGTAAAAAGCATTCCATTAAATTTTTGAATAAATAATTTTTATAAATAATATTTGAAATAAGTAAATATTTAAAATCAAAAGTTGTCTAAACATTTATAATTTTAAAATATATCGTAATTAATTTTAAAAAGTTAGTTTCGAGAATAATCGAATTTTATTTGAAGAGTAAAAAAAACTTAAATGAAATTAATTGGGAAATAATGAATTTTTAAATAATTGATTAAAAATATATATATAAATACAAGGATAAAATAGGTTGTAATAAATTTAAAAATTATTCTAAATAGAATTGTAAAAAAAAATTTAATTAAGACTTTTATCATTAACGCATCGTAATAATAATAAAATTTGTAAATTACTGTAAAATACTCCAAATTATTTTTTTGGTATTTAAATTGTATGGTATTTAAAATAATTGTAGATAAAATTGCTTTTAAATATTAATAATAAAATTCGTAAATATTGAAAAAATAAAACATTAAAATCTTTATTAATTAGAAATGTTTCCCAAAAAAATAACATTAAACTAATTCTAAAATCATTAAGGTTAATTTAGTAAAAATATGACAACAAAATTTTCATTACATAGAATTAAAAAAAATTTTCAAATAAATAGAATTAAAAATTTTCAATTTTAAAATCACTTATCAGTTATTTACATTTATAATTTCATATTTTTATATAAGAATCTGGTCTTAAGAAAACGTTAGAAAAGTTCCTCTAAAAAAATTTTTATTAAAAAAAACAATTTTTATTACTACAAAAATTGTTTGAATAATTGTTATTTGTGTTATTAATAAATTTTTGGTGTTATGAATTCTAATATTGATGAAGAACCCAACATATAGTAAATTATATATAGAATTATATATAAATATAAAATTATATAGTTAAAACAAATCGATAAATTGATCAAAAAATAATAATTAATTACACTTGAATTTGGTCATATAATCTTACTACAGCCTTATCCAAATTATTCCTTCCTATTTAAAAGTTCTTATCGGGATTTTGAACACTAGAAAATATTACAATAATTCCAAGTAGTTCTATATTCGTCAATTTTGCCTCATTAAAATTCCTATATAAATCGTCAATTCTCATCTGAGGAACAGTATACAAACAGCGTAAGCAGACGGAGTTAATTTTTGATAGCAAATCGACTAATCATCAACTAACACTAAACGTTATTTTGTATTTTCTGCAAACCAATTTATCAATATTCCCCTGAAAGTGATACTCTCTTCGTGTAATCTATTTTCTCAAAATCTCGTTGCCAAACCGAATGATTCTCTAACGTTTCCATCGATATTGTTACAACAGAAGATCGTTCTCTTGTTGAGGTATTATCTTAAAATTTATATGTATTTGTTATAAATTAATAAATATTATTAAACAATTATATTTTCATAGATGGAATATTTATGATAAGAAATATAAAATTATATTTTTCTATATAAATAAATAAGGTATTAAAGAAAGTTTAAATAAACAAAAGGAGAAAAGAAGATAAATAATTACAAGGAAAGAGTAAATAATAAATTAAAATTAAAAAATAAAATTAATTAATTGATAAAAGACCTGTATATAAGGCTATTAATAATTAAGTAAAAAAAGTGCAAAAAAATTATAAATTCAAGTTTATTTGAGCAAGTGTAATTGAAAGTCAACAAACTTGAACAAGTGCAATTGAAAGTCAACAAATTTGAATGAGTATTATTGAAAGTCAACTCAAGAACGGATGTTATTATTGACCTAAGTTATATATATATATATATATATATATATATATATATATATATATATATAAAATAAACTCCAAGGAAATAGAAAGAAAAAAATAGATCCCACTGAAAATAATGCGGAGCAATAAATAAAAGTAATCAATAATAAATAATATTAAAATATTATATTCATTATATATATACATACATATATATATATTTCACGCTGTATAGTGTGGTGTTAAACCTTTAACCTTCAAACAATCCGAGCTGTCGCTAAGGCTCTCGGTTACTTAATGTTAAATCGGCCATGAGCCAAATAAAATACTTCTTTTGCCCTTAACCTATAATTGTAAATTGTAGATAATACAGAAAATATATCTTTATAAAACCATTGTCTTTGCATTTTTAGTAATAACACAAAAAATACTCAACACCTTTGAAACATTTGAACGACAAACACAAATCTAGATCAAGATTTAATCGTGCCATTCTCTCTCTCTCGTATGTGATTTTTTTTGTTATATATGTTTACTTATATTGTGTAAAATTAAACGTTTTATACATATTTATCTTTATTTTTTTGTTACGTTAAAGGAGTTCACTGAAACACGTTTTCAGTTAGCTCTTTTACAGTTTCTACCCGATATTGAGTATATGATTCACTACACTTTGCGCCAATGCTGAGTATTATTTGTAATACACAGTTATCCGTAACAGTCGGGAGGTTTATATCATCACACCGATACTCCAATACAACAATTTATCAATTTTTTATCATTTTTAAATTAAAAAAATTAACTTTTTAATAATTGGCACATTTTTTTCGGATAGCGCTTTTGTCTGAATAACCGACATAACTAACGATGAAGAATTATTATTTTTAAATCTTAATTACCATGACATTTAATTTCGCTTGTTTTAATATTACCAAAATCGCACTATTTAAAATATTAATTGCTTAGTTTTTCATTCTTGTGTAAAAAAAACAAAAAACATTAAATTTTAAACGCAATTTTAGAATAGAACTTCTTCTTTGATAATTGTCGCGTGTCTTTTCGCATTATCGATTATCATTCAAAGAAATTATTCGATTTTCGAACTGATTTTCTCGAAAATCGACGCGAATCCCGATTCGAATTTCATTATCGTTCTGTCGACAGTCGACGATGATAATATCGCTCGACAAATCGCCTTGAAAGTCGTTCAATCGAAATTGGCGGCGTGTGTCAACATTTTACCGTCGATTCTGTCGATTTACAAATGGAACAATGAAATTCGAAATTCTTCGGAAATTCTTTTGATTATTAAAACGAAAGAGAAATTATTTTCGCGTTTGAGAGACGCAATTCGATCGATGCATCCGTATGAGTTACCGGAGGTCGTGTCCGTGCCGATATCGCATGGACTGCGGCGATATTTGCAGTGGATCGATGCGAATACGCTCAAATAAATTCGATTTTGACTTTGATTATCGATATTGATTTGTTGTGTGTGTTTGGGGGAGGAATAATTGTGCCTGTTTTTATGTGATGTATCAATAAAGATGGACGATTGTTTTGATTTTTGAATGTTTTGATCGTCGGATTAAAAATTTATATAACTTTAAAATCAAATTAATATATTCTATCAATAAATATATAATAGAATCAATAACGCCATTAAAATCAAATTTTTATTGCAATATATTTCGGTGGATTTTCCACCATCTTCAGGCTGAATTAACAACAATTTCGCTGTCTTATATATAGCAAATTGATGATTATGCAAACATCTTGTGTAATAACTAATTAAATA
>MQRK01194919.1:7784-28150 GCA_001938485.1 Girardia tigrina | reverse complement strand
TTAAAATTACTGCACAATATTTTAAAATTAGTTGTTTTCACCTCCGACTTACAACCCTTCATATGTCCAGCAATATTACTCCCATTACCCAATCGTCCATGCTCCTGAATCCGTTTACAGAGAGGGCGAGACGTCTTTCCAATGTATGTAGCGTTGCACCCATTACACGAAAATTCATAAACCAGATTGGAACATAAACTCAAAGGAGTACGAGATTTATTGCTGAACATACTTTGAATTTTGTAAGATTTAGAAATGATTTTTAAATTCAAATTTGTACTATCGATTGATTTTAAAATAGACGATTTCAATTTTTTGATTTCCACTGAGTTCCAGTGTAAGGATAGCTTTGAATTTGTTGAATTTATTTCTAACTTTGATTTGGGTAATGAAAATGAATTCATGGTTTCTTTTGACATTGCAAGTACCATTGATGGAAACAATTGATCTATGTTGTGGTCTCTGGGAATGTAATAGTGGTGAGCATGATAGTCTTGATGAGTTTGCTTTTCGTGAATTACTTACTTTTGGAACATCAAATGTTCATTTTTTGTTTAATGATAATCGGTATAAACAGGTAAATGGTATTGCCAAGGGTTCCCCTTTGGCACCAACACTTGCATCCATTTTCTGTCTAATATTGAAAATAAAATTCACTTGTTCACGGGTGTTAGACCTTTAGCTTATAAATGATATTTTTCTTGTTTTCAAAGAGCGTGAAAATATGTTGCCGTTTTTAGCTTATATGAATTCCCTTCATTCTAATATTGTTTTCACGGTTGAGCTTGAGAAGAATGGTGTTTTACCATTTTTAGATTTGTTAATCGAGAGAAAAGGGAGTCGTTACGAGACAGAGATTTATAGAAAGAAAACAGATACAGGTCTATATACTACTACTAAAAGCTTCTGTGAACCTAAGTACAATAGAAGTATGATAAAGGGTTTGTTATTTAGGTGTTAGTCTCTATCATCAACATATGAAAAAGCAGATGCAAGCATAGATAAAATAACAGAACTATTGCAGAAAAATGGCTATTCGAAATCATTTTTAGAGAAATTAACTAATTATTAAAACGATTAAATTAATGAATAAAGAACATGAGGGTAAAGACGAATTAAAACCCGATAAATTATCTAATGACAATTTTAATATTGGATATACGCTAATGAATTTTCCTCCATCTTCGGGCTGAACTAACAACAATTTTTCTGTCTTATATATTGTTATAAAGAATTATTTTTATTTATTATTCTTTTTAAAACATTCTCTTTGTTTAAACCAGAAGTGTCCCGTATGGGAGAAAAAGGTTTATTTTAAAATCTAAATTATCGTTCGTTTTGGGAGATTCACAGTCTTTACTGTAATCTGTTAACTCACACGAAATATTGTGTTTGTGTTCTGTCATCACGAATTTAATTATTATTATTATTTGTGACTTGTTGATATTTGTTATTTGAAATAAAGTTTCATAAAAGAATCTGTGTTCATTGTTTATATATTTATGTTGGAAGTCCTTTCTGATTAATTGGAGTCAGATTAAGGATTTGTGTTTAAAACGTAAATATTTAAATTAAAGATTTGAATACCCAATATAAATATATTTGGTGAGCCCTCTGTTCTTAAAATAAAAAGAGTATATTTTTAATACAATGGCTTACAGTTAACTGTTGTTAATCAGCAGTTAACTGTAATTCTTGCCAATTTATTTATGATTAAACTTGATTTTGCTTATCATATTTTTCTGGATTTTTACAAAATTATTATAAAAATGAAAAGTAAGATTTTTATTATACATTTATTTATACATATATAAAAATATTTACAAAAACGTTTCTTAATTTATTCAATCACCGTGAATATTTTGTTTCAAGAGACAAGCCTTGAAAAATTTCTTGACATGACGGTAATAATTCCTCATGTCTCTGTGTTCTTCTTTGCCGCTACGGCTTCAATTTTTTCGTTCAAAGCAGCTTGTCTTTCTTGATGGTTCATCGACAATAGGCCTGAATAATTAGTCATCTCTGTCCTCAAGTCCCTTTTTAATTTGGCAAAGAAGGCCTCTATTGGATAGAGGAACGAAGAATAAGGGGGCAAATTTATTATTTGAAAATTAGATATAGTATTGCCATGAATTCGGGCATAATCGTGAATTAGATAATGTGGTGTCATGGGCAAACTACTTGATAACTTACTGATAAAGGCCTGATACTTGACGTGGTCAACACTGCCACTGTATAATTTGAAAAGCAATGGACCATGCTTTCCGATTGCCATTATCAGCAACAAATTTTTGCCCCTGTTTGTTGGAATGACTGTATAGGCCGGTACTCCTCTCTTCGATCATCCGAATTTCCGAGTTGTCCATAAATTAAAGCCGATTTCGTCAATGAAGATTGACTCATTCGCCAACCTTCATCAAGAAATCGGCTGACATATTCAAATCTCAGCTCCTTGACTCGATCAGAATTCTTTTCTTGAACGGAGCCCTTGATTTTCTTTAATGTAATCAATTTTCCCGTGAGGAATCTTGAAATTGTCGATTCTGATATATTGATTTCTTTGGTGTCATGCATGTATCTCTTCATTTCTGCCAATGTTGAATGAGGATTTTCTTCAACATAATCCATGAAAAATTGGCCTATTTCGTCGTTAATTATCGGCTTCCTGTGATCCAGCATTCCTACTGAGATTAGACCGGTTTTATCATATTTATATATAAAATTTTTGGATGCAGATTGGGAAATGTCCAATTGTCTTGCCAAATTGAGGAAATCCTCTGATCGATTATAGGCTCTAATTAGCCTTTCTTTGACAATCTTTAATATCCTGCAATGAAATCATTAATTATATTTAAAATTTTCTTAAAATCACGTTTTTCGAGTCTTTTTCGCGACAAGGTTCCGTGCTTTGAGTGTCGTCAGATATACTGCTGAAATTTTTTAATAAAAAATTATATTAATTAGTAATATACCTTAATGCATGGTGAGTTACACTGCTTATGTTCGAAAATTCGTAATTAAACATTTTTTTAAATTTTAAATTCTTATTCTTAAGTGCCGGTTTTACTCTTAAGTGACGATAAATTGGGTGTGTATCAGCCGTGTATCGGCTTGTGTATGTATGCATTGTATGTATGTATGGTGTGTATAAGGGTAAGAAATTTTTTTTTCTATTTAACACTACTCTTATGTGCAGATAGTTATTTTTATATTCTGATTAAAATCATTTTATAATGTTTTATTGACTATTTATTTTTAGATTGCCAATTTTTATATGGCATTTTGAAACGAATCAAGTAAGCATTATTCTTAACTGCAAGCAACTGTAATTGAAATTTCGAAAAAAAGAATTTTAGGAATAGAAAGCAAAAACAAAATGAAAATGTTACTGAGTATTATTTCGCGTTGAAAGAATTAGCCGAAAAGGCATTTGGAAAAGAAATCAAAATAGGATTAATTTTAACTGATCAATTTTTGAATGGCATCCCCGCATATATTAGAGATGCACTGATCTTGGCAGATTATAAAAATTTTGATGAATTGATACAAAAAGCTCGACGCGTTGAATCAAATAATTTGAACAAAATTAAACCGACAGAAATAGGAGCAACAGGCCCAATATTTAAAAATGTAGATTCGAGGAATAATCAACAGTCCGGTGGCAGGGCTGATGGCGATTCCTTGAATCGATTTAACAATAGAAATAATTCATACCAGAATGATGGAAATAATTACAGAGGAAATAATCGAGGAAATGGGCGAGGTTATAATAATAATCGGGAAAACAATAGAAATAATAATGGATATAATAGAAATATTAATGATAACGGAAATAATAATGGATATAATAGGAATAATAATAATGGAAATAATAATAATGGAAATAGAAATAATAATGGATATAATAATCAAAGGAATAATAGATATGAGAATAATAATAATAACAGATATAATAATCAAAAAAATAACGAATAAGAGAATAATAATAATGATAATAGATATAATGATAATAATAATAGAAGGAAATATAATCAAAATAAAGGATTTAATAACAATAGAGGTAGAGCTAAAGTGAACCAAAATGGTGATATTCAGTGTTATAGTTGTGGACAATACGGTCATACAGCCAGAACGTGCAAACAAAATATCGGAAGTTTTCAAAATAAACCTATATATGGGGTTGAGATTGAAGAATCGAATAATTTAAGAGAACAAGCAGCTCAAATTGAAAAAGAAAGATTGGCTGCAAGTTATATCCCGATGGGACTGTTAGAGTTTGACGAAGTCAGAGATTTACGAGAAGAAATTGAGATATTAAAAATTCGATTACAAAGAGAAAAGGAACTTCAGATTGGAGCAGTCGAAGATAGAACTACGAAGGAAATAATTGAAGAATTAAGAGTAAATTTCCACAGCAACGTCCCGGATGAGGACAAAATAAAAGAGATATTGTTCGAGTTATATGAAGTTAAAGATATGGGTGAAATAGAGGTCGCCCTATCTATGTTACGAAAAGAGATGACAAAAATTTCTAGTCACAGAAGTAATATATTAAAAATATTAGAAAAATATGGGCAATATATTATTGCAAACAAAAGTTTACAAAAGCCTTTAGAATTGTCAATAGTGACAAACGATAAAAACCCTCAAATGACGGAAATTTTAAAAATACATGATGTGCACCCTTGTATTAAGACAAATAAAATAATTAATAAAGTTAAAAAGATATGGCCAAATCCGTTAAGAGATACTGATGAAATATTATTGTATTACAACAATATTCAAATAAATAAAATGCAACATTTAATATGTGCAGGATTAACCCCCGAAAGAGAAAATGTTTTGAAGGCCGTAGCCGTTTTAGATAAAACCAAGTCAAAAGGAAAGACTGTTCCTCAATCCGCAACTGATATAGATGAAAATATAATTGAAGAAAGTTCTGATGAAGAAGCAACACAAACTGCTAATGAAGAAATTACGGATGAGTTATTAGAAAAATTATGGCAAGATGCGGATCGATCAAACGATGAAGATAACTTTAGAGAATTACTCCAAAATAAACAAAATATAAGCGATAATTTCAAGGAAATATCATCAAATATAGCTGAAGCTGCAACTTCGACTAGAAGGCAAAGAGGGAGACCAAAGAAATATGAAAATGATACCAATTATCTGTAAAAGATTCCAAAAGTCAATCGTTGGCAAAATCACTGCGACAAATAGCAAAAGGAGGAGATCCGAGTGCAACAAAAAATACCGAAATAGAAAATGTTGTTCACTGTTTATTAAAAGAAGTTGTAAAAGGAGATTTTTTTTATACAAAATTTTATACATTTATTTTGCATTGATAAAACATGAAGGTATAAAAAGTATAATAAAAATAGCTCAAAGTGTAAAAAATGATGTATATCATGTAATAAAAGAAAACGAACGAGGCATAAATGATGGAGAAGTCTTGCGAAACCTATTGGCTATGACTCCTGATAAAAATCGAATAGTAACTGCCCTAGTATTCATTGTTTTAAGAACACATGAAAAAATTATATTTCATCCTATGGGTCAAGATACTTACATAGGATTGGCAGTTTCACTACTTGAAAATTGGATAAATCCATGGATACAAAATCGAGGTGGATGGAAAAATGCCCTTCGAGAGGATGATGAAACAGAAGAGGAAGAATCAGATACTGAAATTTTTAAAGAATTTAAAAAGATAATAAAACAAAAGAAAGGTGTAAAAGATAAAATTAATTGGCCAGTAGTAATGATGATGATAATGATGATGTTTCAAGTAATAAAGGGAGCAGAAGGGATTACAGCTTATGACTGTTCAAGACCAAAATTTGGACAAAAATACTCACTCTTGGATGTGGAAGAATGCCCAGAAGCGAGTCCATTAAGTATAGAAGAAGCTCCTGAACAAGTGATGAATGTATATCAGGAGTCANATTTTGTCTTTTTAGAAGCAAAGGAATGCAAAATTAAATATTTAGAAGAAGTTTTCAGATGCGGACATAAAGCACAACCAGTTAAAGCAACTAACTTTCCGGAAGTTGCAACAATCACTGCTAAACAATGTGAAGAAGCATTCATAACGGGAAAAATAATGCCAGATAGTTCTGATAAAACTATCATATTGGAAGTTAAACCTGGAGTAATAAGTAAACAGAGTGTAAACGTTGTTGGATGGGCCATGTCATCAGGTTGGTGCGAAGGAGGATCATATAATATATGGGGAAATACATATGGTGATCTAGTAGTTAGACGTCAATACATCACGGATTTAAGAAAATTCCAAGCCACATTTGATAGTGTCACTCGAAAAATGATGACACACCCATTCTGTTTCGCCGAGGATGGAAGTTGTGACACTGGGGAATCCACAATAATCTATCAATTGGATAAGAAAGAATGTCCATTGACATTGTTAAAAACAACAAAATTTAAACTTTATCAAGGATTATTATACGATGATGACGCAACTGAAAATATAATGGATAAAAAAAGGAAGAAAGTTGTACCCAAAAAGAAAAAGACGCCAACAATATACATGTCAGCAAAAAAAGATGAGATGATGAAATTTATTGGAAAGGGTACCATAATTAAATGCGCCAAAGAAGTCATCGAGACAAACTATAAAGGAATATATTTATCCAGTGAAGTCATAAAGGAATCTCGGGATAAAGTAAATAAAGTTAACGTAAAAACACTGTCATACTTATATAATAAGATTGATTATTTGTATCATAGTACTCTAATGACAATCCAAAGATTATATTACGAAACCAGTAGAGCAGACTGTCAAATAAATAGCAAATTTTGGAATTAAAAATGGCAGCGGTATCAGTAAACCCAGAATTGATTACACCAATGTTATTTAATGAAAAAGGTACGTTCGCTCGGGTTATTGGAGAAACGCTACAGATTTTCAGTTGTAAAACAGTTCAAGTTACTCTGGCAGCTATCGATAAATGTACCAACGAATTACCAGTTTTATATCAAGGAGTACAAGTCTTTCTTTTGCCAATTACAAGAATCTTAACAGATCAAAAATATGAACCCAGAATAATTGAAAAGTGTACTAATATTCTGGATCCAATGTTTAAATTAGACGAAAATAGATGGATAACAGTATCAGATTGAAAAGCAGTAGCATCCCCAGAAAAACTAGAAATGACGGCAATAGATAGGAAACTCCAATTCCAAACGTTTGAAGAATTAGAACAAGGTGGAATGTATACCCAAAAAGCTTGAGAGGATGCCAGGAGGCAAATGCTGTTTCCAATTCAAGTGAAAAAAGTAGTTCCAATTCTCGTTGATAAAGTAACAGGAGGAGCATCATCCAAAGAACCTGATTTCGAGTTATTACTATCTCCAGACCATTTCAAGAAGGCGGCAAAGACAACATTAAAAAGCTTATGGGGAAATTTTCAAGTATTAGGAAATATATTCTCCGGATTCTTGGGAATATATTATATTATATTGACTATAAAGTTATTGTTTTCAGCTTTACTATCATTTAAGCAATTACATGCCGTGTTTGGGAGAACATGGAAATTACTTACGTGTTTCTGTTCAATTTTTGCTAAATATTTAATAACTACCAAACATAGCAAAGATATCAAACATCTAATAAATAAGCCTACGGTAACAACGATTCCTATGGAGGAACCGATGCACTCTCAAAACTCAAATAATAAGTACAAACTATTACCAGATAAACCTCGTGAGGATGGAGCATATAAACAACCAAAGGAAAAATTACAAAACATTCAAGCTGATATGTGGAGAAAAGAACAAAATCAATTTTCATTTAACGAAATAGCTGTTATCGAAGAAATTAGTGCATTGAATAAAGATGGATCTCAAGAAAGACCAACAGCTCAAATTCGGATAAATAAAAAGAAAATAATAGCCTTGATTGACACAGGAGCAGCTGCATCACTTATAAAAATGAAATTTTTATCGGAAGAACAACAGAAAAATATAGAACAAAATGGTCAAAATTTGACATCCTTAACCAGTCATACCTTAAACACAGAGGGTAAAATAACTCTCTCTGTTCAAATAGCGGATCAAGAAATTCAGACTGAATTCTACGTTATAAAACAATTTCCGCATGATTGTCTATTAGGAATGAATTTTCTAACCCAGTTAAAGGGATACTCAATAGATCTCCAAAACAATCAATTAATTAACCAAAAACGTAAGATAAAAATCCCGAAAGAAGGACAAGTTACGATTGGGAGAGAATTAATAATTCCTCCTAGGAGAGAAATGTACTCAATCGAAAATGTCGAAATAAAAGATAATAAAGGAGATTATATATTCATTCCGAAAGATATGTCTGATCCAGAAATTGAAATTGCATGATTTAATATGTGTGGTAAGACCCAATGATGGAAAAGTACCTATACGATTAACAAATTTTTCGAATAAAACAAAAAGATTTAGAACCGGAATGGTGATCGGTAAAATTCAAAAGGCTGAACTAGAAATAAATGCACTAAATATTACCGAAAGTAATACAAAACCTGAAGTCAAATCTTACACCACATTATTAAAGGATAATGATTACTTGACGAAGCAACAAAATTAGAATTATCGAAAATATTGGAAGAATATAGTGCTGTTATGGCAACTCACGAATTCGATTTATGTGACGTACTAATAGTAGAGTATGCTATCGTAACTACTAATGAGAAACCGATCACTCAAAGAGCATATTCAGCTCCACCAAAAATACAGGAAGAAATAAAAAGGCAGACACAACAACTATTAGAAGAAAAGATCATTCCGGCTAGTGCATCGCCAATAGTCCCAGTAAAGAAGAAGGATGGTGAAATACGTATGTGTATTGATTATCGAGCACTAAATGCTGTTACTAAAAGAGATACTTATCCTTTACCAAGACACCAAGAAATGTTCGATAAATTAGGGGGTTGTAAGTATTTCACTAAGTTGGACGCAAATAAAGGTTTTTATCAAATAAAAGTGAAGGACGAAGACATCGAAAAAACCGCATTTACTACAGGAGAAGGGCTATATGAATCTGTAAAAATGCCATTCGGATTAGCGAATGCACCAGCTACATTTCAACGAGGAATGAATAAAATCCTAATGGATAAAAAATACGCTCGAGTATATATCGATGATGTAATAATATATTCAAAAACGTTTGAGGAACATAAAATACATGTATCTGATGTATTGGCTGAATTTAGAAAAGCAGGAATAAAAATAAAATCTACAAAATGTGAATGGGCAAGACCTCAAGTATTGTTTTTAGGTCATATAGTATCTGGACTCGGAGTAGCAACCGACCCAGAAAAATTAATATGAGTTAAAGAATTTCCTGTACCAAAAAGTATCAGAGAAGTACAATGTTTTCTGGGATTAGCAGGATATTATAGGCGATTTCAAAAAGATTATTCAAAAATTGCCATCCCTCTGACAGATTTAACAAAAATACCTAAAGATATAGCTAAAAATGAAATTAAAAAGTTATTTAAATGGACAGATGAATGTCAAAGTGCATTCGATAAGTTAAAAATTAATCTAATAACTGCACAAGTTTTGCGTAAAAATAATGATAATAAAATGAATATATCTGAACATTATATTAAAGATTTGGCATTACGATTAAAAAATGAAGTTAATGAAGAAAAGTTAAAGAATATAATTAAAGAAATAGAAACGTTAAACATTAATGATAGTGTAATAAATAATCTAAGATCAGCATTAATATATAAAATACAACAAGAAACGATATTTAAAAAAGAAATACAAGAAATTTTGATAAAATTTGGGCAATATAGTAGACAGTAAGGATATTCAAAGATTATTTCTAGCAATAGAAGTTCCAGGAAAAGGTACAATTAATACAACTGAAATGTGGACAATTAAAGTAAAAACTTTAAGACAAAAAGTCAAAGAAATGTTTAGAATTGAAGGAACATTACTTTTATTTCTTTTGGATTTAGAATTACAAGATGAAAATTATTTATACGATTATGGATGTTTGGAAAAAGAAATTAATAATATAACAGTTTATTATATTGAAGAATGTTACGATACTAATGATTTTAATGAATTTACTGATGATTTAAAGAAGGTTGAAATAAAAAAGGAAGAAAATATGTTGCAGTATCAAAAAATGTCAGATGTAGATATAAATGTTAATTTAATAAGTAAAAGTGTGTCAAAAAAGAAGTAAAAAGTTTCGAAATAAAGTAATAAAAGATGAATTTTTGAAAGATAACAAAATTGATGATAGTAAAAAATCTAAATACAATTCAAGAATGTGGTGGTTATCATTAATATTGATTTTATTCTTATGTGTATCTCCAACGATGTCTTTAGTAGCATATGATTGTTCACAAACAGAAGTTGGAAAAATATATTCATTAATGGATGTCGTGGAATGTGCAGAAGCTTATCCATTTCAAATTAAGGAAGAGAAAAATGTTTTTTATCATTTGTATCAAGAATCAGGATTTAGAAGAGCAAAAGTACGAGAGTGTATAGTCAAACGTGCAACTTATGTTTTTCATTTTGGAAAATGGAGTCACTCTTCTCTTATTAAAATAGATGCTATACCAAGACCAGTTGATATTTTACCAGAAAATTGTGAAGCAGCATTTCAAACTAAACAATTAAAAATTGATTCCACTTTAACTTTAATTGCTAAAGTTGGATATATTACAAGAGAATCTGTATTTAGAAAAGGAGTAATGGATCCGGATGGAGAATGTAAAGGAGAATCTGTAAAACTGGGAAATAAAATAGTAGATAAAATTATGATATCAGAGGAATATCAAACAGAATTGAGAGAAATTGATGAAATTTTTGATGATGTTACAGGGAAATTACAGTCTCATCCATTTTGTAATTATCGAACTACAAACTGTGAAACAGGAGAATCTGTATTATTATACTCAGTTAATTATAAAGATTGTAATTTGGCATTTCTTAAATCAGCAGAATTTATTGAAGCTCAATGCATTCAAATACAAGAAAGACCAGATATGTTAAAACCGAAAAAGCATCAAGCTCGAAAAGCAGTACCAGTTCAGAAAAAGAATTTAGCAACAGTTTTAATGTCATCTCTTTTAGCAGATGGAATGAGATTTATTCGAAAAGAAAAAGAAAACCGTTGTGGAAAACTAATGTATTCGACAAATTACAAGGGTCTATATGTTTCTCAAGAAAAAATATCTGACGCTACCGTTGTACATAATGCTGATATAAAATTATCCCATTATTTGAGTAATAAAATGGATTTTGCATTTCATTTTCATAGATCAACGGTGGAAGATTTATATCGTGAGGTTATATTAAATGATTGTAAATTGAACCGAGAAATATTACAAAATCGATTCGCTTTAGTAGTAACAAATCCTAATCTAGTCGCTCCAATATTAGTCGCTGAAAAAGGTGTATTTGGACGAATTATGGGTGAAGCATTGTATAGTTATAAATGTAAAGAAATATCAGTTCAAATAATAAAACATAATAAATGTACAAATGAATTTCCAGTTAGCTATAAAGGTGAACTAAGATTTGTAGAACCTATAACACGAATTCTAGTGGAAAATGGAACAAGACCTAGAAAATTACGATGTAATGAGATAACAGCCCCTTTATATTGATTAACACCAGAAATGTGGATTTCGTTACCAAATAATAAAGAAGTTAGAGGCATCAAAAAATTGGATTTAACAAAATTAGAATATTTAATAAATTTTACGTCTTTAGATCAGATGTCAACAATTGGTATTTATTCACCAGAAGAAATTGAAGATTCAAGACGAAATTTCTTATTCCCTTCAAAAAAAGAAAGAGTAATGAATGAAATCATAGACACCGTTTTACCTTATGGAGTAGGAAAAGTAAACTATGATAATTTTTTGAGTATAGACCATTATGAAAGAGCCACTATGAATACGATGAAAAGAATATGGGGAAAATTTATATTTTTTTGATCAAGCTTGTGCTGGTTTAATTGGAATATATGTAATTTTTACGATATCCAAGTTGTTATTTCTCAAATTTTATCAACATATAGATTATATACAATTTTGGGATTTTCATGGAAATTAATAATTGGGTGCATTCCTATGATAGCGATTTTTTTAGAATTCACCGTCATCATAAAGAAATAAATACATTAAAATCAGAAATGAAAATTAATAAACGTCGTAAAAAGTTTAAAAAAGGAAATAAAAAAGTACAATTTGAATCTGTCTCAGATAGTTCCAACAGTGATCCAAGTGTAACAAGTGATGGAAGAAAAAGTGAAACTGGAAATGAAACTGTAAGTAATAATAATTTAACGGCATCAACAATACCTAAAGGCGAGTGGAAAGATTATGAGAATCAGCTACAAATGATAAAGAATCAAGAAATGTTAAATTCAAGTGCACCATTCAATCTGTCAAGTTTTGGACCATTACCGAATTACTATCCATTCTTACAACTTAAGGAAATGAAACCTATCGATCCAAAACTGGAAACTTTAAATTTAGAGGAAAAACAAAAAAGAGAAGTTGAAATAAAAAATCAATGGGGCTTACCAAGTAATTATGTTTTTGCTGTGAGAACTAAATTCGGTAAAAGATTAACAATAACTGTTTTATTAAATGATAGATATATTACAGCTTTAGTTGATACTGGTTCAGCAGTCACAGTTGTCGATGAAAAGATGCTTCTGGCATCTGAAAAATTAAATCTGGTACTTTGTATTGAAAGATTACAATCAGTTACATAGCGATTGAAGGAACTGTTCAAATGTCAATAAAAATTGATGGCAAGATTATTATAACAAACGTATTAATTTCAAAAAGTTGCCCACAATCATTATTGCTTGGTATGGATGTTTTGCAACAGTTGAAAGGTGTTTCTTTAGATTTAAAAAGTGAAAACTTGGTATATATACCTAATCGAAAAATCTTACATAAAGAGACTAAATCTATTACAAGAGATTATGTTTATCAATCAACACCAAGAGATTATAATTACTCTTTACTTAAATCTTTAGATCATTTACTTATTAATTTAGATTTCGATAATAGAACAAAACAGGTTCAAACTATTGTTCGGTTTAAAACATTTCATATGGATTCAGTATCAATTGCATATTTTGTGATCAAGAGTCAGTCGGATTGCTTGCGTCGATTGTGCCGGTTCGAACCTCAAGGAATCCAAATGAACTTGATTACTGCGGTGTAAATCGTGAGATAACAATTGATGTTTTGTATATATTTACATTCATTTATTTATTGATGCACTTTTATCTTAATAACATTACGAACATCTTAAAAAACATTGTGATTTTAAACTATTTTATGGTTGTATAAGGTTTTGAAAAGTTCCAAAACGAACGATAGTTTAGATTTTAAAATAAACCTTTTTCTCCCATACGGGATACTTATGGTTTAAAAAAAAGAATGTTTTAAAAAGAATAATAAATAAAAATAATTCTTTATAACAATTTTACTTGCCTCCTTGGTTTTTGTTTTTGTTGAGAGAAATTTTTGGGCAAACTAAACTAAATTTGCTGCTGTTTATATAGAGGTTTTCACCAGCCTTGAAAATTGATAAAGTAAAACAAAGACGAAAATATTTTTAATTTTAAATTCCAAATTTTGTTAAACTAAATATTATTTTGTTTAAAATTAATAATTTTAATAATTTTTTTTGTTTTGTTTTGAAATTAATAATTTTGTTTGAAATTAATAATTTTAATAATTTTTTTAGATAAAATTTTATCAAAAGTGTTCATATGCATTTTTCGAAACCCTAACAATATAGCAAATTGATGATTATGCAAACATCTTGTGTAATAGCTAATTAAATATTTTTAACAAATTGGAAGATTGACTTGTTTGGACATTAATGGACGGATAAGCGATTTAATCGATAATGCTTCATAGGTAACTCTTTCCCAATAATTTTTAAAATTACTGCACAATATTTTAAAATTAGTTTTCACCTCCGATTTACAACCCTTTATATATCCAGCAATATTGCTACCATTACCCAATCGTCCATGCTCCTGAATCCGTTTACAGAGATGACGAGACGTCTCTCCAATGTACATGATGTTGTACCCATTATACGAAAATTGATAAACCAGATTGAAACATAAACTCAAAGGAGTATGAGATTTATTGTCGAACATACTTTGAATTTTATAAGATTTAGAAATGATTTTTAAATTTTTTTATCGTGTGCAGTAATTTTATCATTAATTAATTTATCGGAAAATCTTTTACACAATTGAAATCAATAATCATCACTTACATTTCTCAGAGCAGCTTCAAATATTGAAAATTCATTCATCAGTCGACTTATGTGTTTTTTTTCTTTCTCGATCATTCTTCTCAGAATTTTTCTGTGAATTATTTTAATATTAGAAGAAATTTGATAAAATAGAGTAAAATTAAATTATATTGCCAATTATAGGAAATTTTAGATTACAATTAAAAATCGCTGAAGATTATGTAAAAATAGATCGAATCATGTCCTGAATAATAAAAAGTGCTTTAATTAAATTAATTATAAACAAAATCAAACTAGCGTTCACGAGATTAAATTTATTAAATAATATTTTTATCAAAATATTTAAAATCTATTTGAAACGGATTTTGAAAAATTTTAATAGTGGATTTTTTTGTCTATTAGAAAAAGTACCCGTTGTGTCCTTTATGGATTCGTATGGCGGGCGATCCGTACCATGGTTTTTACCGGGCTTCTTGTCGTGCGGCATCCCCAGGCACCACTAAATTAGGTGATTGTTTCAGCCTCCTTCTATACCTTATACCTTAATATTCATTTTCTGATGATTCTTCAGCACAAGATGAGTACTTATTCTGATTGTTGAGATGCTCATCTCTCTCAGTGTAAGTTTCTAGCATCTCATCGAGGACTGCTGGATAGAATTCTTCTATATTTTTTCCAATTCGAGTTTCCCCCATACTGTCGGGTTCTTCCATGTTCAGTATTGAGTCCATTGGTGTTTCTTCTTCCCTTATTTTGATCCGGTTAAGTCTTCGGATTCCTCAGCATTTCCCATCTCTCTGAAATTCCCATTGTTCCGAAGAGTACTTGACGTTGGATACCGAACACGCTATCACAATTCTCCTAATAGTCCTCGGTGTGATCGTCAAACTGGTCAGAATACTAGCACTGCCCTTTGGTTATGTGCCGATATGCCCTACATGGAGGGTATAGAGCAGTACCTTTGCATTTGGCATGGCCAAATATATTCCATATCCATATTCCTTTTGGTGTCATATGGGCACTTTACATCTATTAGATATAAAGTTTTTTGTCCGGCACTATAATTTGTAGAATTTCTCGGTAGTGGTTCGGAACATATGCACAAACATCATCCACATGCATGTCATAATCTAAATGTTGTGTTATCTGTTCCGCCAGAAAATATAATATTGCACTTTTTAAACTCGGCACTATAAGGACACTCGGTCAAGATATGCACCAGAGTTTCCTTATTATGTGGACATCTTCTACAGTGCCCCCCATTAATCATAATACCAGGTCATTAGTTGACAGGTACTGTATATGTCATGTCCTTGTGAAAAATGTACAATTCACTATAGTTCAGTGATCTTCCATACATCGCACCATGAAAACTAACTGTGGAAATAGGCTTCTCGTGAATCTCCCAGCATTGCTCTGCTTCAGCCACTTGTGTGTCCAAGATTTTTCGGCAAGTCTTCTAAGTGTCCTGGATACACTTTTATTCAGCATCGGCGTGAGCAGTATGTTTTCATCAGTGTTGTCTCTAATTATCTCTGTCTCTCCATTTTCCAATCTTCTCTCCCAGACCAAACTCTGGCGTACATGAAGACAGATCCCGTGTTCATTCTGCAGCAACTCCACTGTGATATCGTGCAGTTTGAACAGTTTGTGAATAACAAACTTTATTCTGCCCCACCAATTCTTTATTTTCCCTGATTGTGTGCCTCTATTGAGCCAGTTTATAGCAGCATCAATAGAGATCAGGTTAAACTTTTTCCACATTCTGCCCGTGGCACCTCGCTGGAGCGAAAATAATGGGGCATCTGTTGTCACTTCATCACTGCAGGCAATCACTTGGAAACAATGAGAAAGTGACTTTATCAAGTACTCATCCCATATATATTTCATGCCTACCCCTCCACTTTCTTTCAGGGTGTATACATATGCATTGAATGCATTTTTTGGAAGTCCAAGGACTTTCTTGTGAAACAGCCTAGCAATATTATCTAGGCTGTTTATGGTTCCATTCAGTATACTATATGGGGGGAAGAAGATACGGAATATGAAGATGAGTTTGGAGTGTAGATACCATGTACTCCTGCAACTTCTGCCAATTTAACGAGATTGATGTTGTGATCGTCTCTGTTGTTTTGACAATTTGTGCAATCTTCTACGTTGGTTCGAACTTTGTTTTCTGAAAAGTATCCACCAAGGTACACTGCAAATTCACCGTCACTTATCTCGGGAATTTCATTTTATAGATATCAATATCTTGATTTGCTTTATGTGGAAGTACAATGTGCGCACACTTGCTGGGTCCGAATTTGATACCTAGCACTTCTGTTAGTTCAACATCCTTGTCAACAAGTGTTTGCATAAAATATCTGGTGCTAGTAAGAAGCACAAGATCATCAGCATACGCCAAGCAACTAACCTTATGATTGGTAATCATTAATCCTCTCTGACTCAATCCATCCAATCCAATCAATACAGGATTAATTGCCATGTTAACCAGTAACATAGATAATGGGTATCCCTGCCGAACTCCAACAAGGATGGGGATCTGATCCGTCACTGTGTTGCCGCATTTTTAAGCTAATGAGCATTTCCTATTTAACATTCAAATAAGATTACACGATCTTTTTCCTACACCTATTCTGCGCAAGAGGTACAATACTGCATCCACCGACACAGAACCAAATGCATCTGCTGCAGCCAGCATCGTTGCATGGAACGGCATGTACATTTGGTTGTAGTATCTGTCTAGGATCGCCCTAATGAGAAATTTGTGCTCTGTATAACGATCATACGGTCCTAGACATTTCTGCAATGGGTTCAGAACATCATGTTCTTTGATCCAACAAGATAACTGGTCCCGCAGGAGTACAGCAAGTATCTTTTACGCGCACTCCAAAAGGGCTATATGTCCCCACGAGGCAACCTCTCCATATTGTCCCTGTTTACCTTGTTTTAGTAGCAAACAGTAAAGAATTGTTTCCAGCTCCCGGGGACAATATGGGCTTCTATAATTCTATTGTATAGCTTTGTAAAAATAACTCCTACCTAATTACAATATAACATATCTTCATATGTTATATTCGAATATCCCGGTGCTGAGCTCATTGTTTTCTCCAATGCCGATATCACTTCACCCGTCTCAATTTCTACGAAATCGAAAGAGCTACCGGACTTGACTTAAATCTCCTCTACTTGTGGATCCATCACTGACGGAATGGATTTAGTAGAAAAGTGATTCACAATATCCTCGGTAGATGGTGAAGTATCTGCAATTGTTCTATCCAGAATAGTTTGTACGACTCTTTTCGGAACACGTACAAACATGTTCCACTGTCCTGTGTCCTGCTGCTCTGCCTCTAAAACTAGACTACCCATGTACAGATTTCGTCACCTTATTGGGCAATGGGAATAAATAAACACGAAGTCATTATACCGCTGAAGAAATTAATTTCCGATTCTTCTATGGCTGTTCCTGATACAAATTTCCATAGGGCCTATATTGTTTCAGGAAGAACAACTAATTGCCTTTTATTAAATCAAATGAGACCGACGAAAAACGACCTGCTGTCAAGAAGGAGAGTTTGGTGATAGTACATAAAATGGATCACTTGAAATAATTTGCTTTTAGATAACAATTTCGAATAATAACTGGCAATCAAGGAATTAAATATTTATAAGACGAAATCTCCAGAAAATATTTAAGAACAGAAATTGGTGCCAAGATAGGTGAATTTTCTGTGTATGTATTTTAAATACATAATAATCAGGGAGGCTAGAGCCTTGAGTTATTTATGTAATGGACAAGCAGAAGAAATCTGAGATAACCGGGTTCTGATTAAGGCAATTCATGAGCGAATCGGACATCCCGGGAATCACAATTTGTTTAATTTGTCGATGGAAAATTTGAGCTTCAAGAAGTACAAAACAATCTCAGTGATTTTGTGACGATATAGCAGATCTCTTATGGATATCTGAAGGCCATCTAGTTTTGTCTTAATATCCACAGTAAAGAATGTCTGCAGATTTCATGGATACTAAACATATATTTGTTTCCTATGGTTGATAAGTATTCTTGTTTTTACTTTCCATTTACATCACCAGGAGTACCATCCAAAGTAGCCATTCCGATATTTAGAGACACTGGTCAGGTAATTTTGACTTTCGCTGAGATTCAAAGAGATTGCATTAGGCAATTTGAGAGCCAAGAGTTTATGAAATTCTTGCAGAAATCAAATATTGCGATATCTAGCACCACTCTTAATCCGTGTTAGGAACGACAAGATACCATGGCTTTTATTTTCAGACAACCCAACTTCATATCAGCTAAGTCAACAGATCCCTAAAATATTAGAAAAACAAACTACAATTAGCACTTATTAATAAAGGAACTCATTCTTTCATGAGAATTAATATCTATGCCTGCCAGTTAAAAGATTATAAACATTTGAAGATACAATCAGCAAAGTCAAGAATGACTAGAAAAATGCACGTTCTTGAAGTCAAAAGAATCATTTATTTGAAGAGGTGATTAAATATGAAATATTATTACCTAAATATGTACAGCGGATCTTTCCCATTAGATGAAAAATGACTGTTTCGTTTCAATATTTATCCCCTAAGGATCATTAGGAAAACCACAAATCAGAACAAGAGAAAACAGGGCGACCATCTTCGGATGCTGAAAGTATCAATGAAGTAAGTATAGGAAAAGACCATTATTCCATAATACTATAGAACATATTTCTAAGTGTGGATTATTGCAAGTGTCAAGTGTGAACAACAGTTTTAATTGTTTATTGGGAAATAATTAGAAAATTATTGATGACTTTAGTGCGTCGGTTTTTGTCTCTTCCCAAATGCCTTTTCCTTTAAAATAACTCGAGCGAAAGTTACCGAATCACTTTGGTTTTTTCTAAAGAAAAACTTTACATTAAATATAACTAGAAATTATTATAATCCTACTAAATAAAAAAATTAAGTTTGTCCTTGCTTACAAAATACTAATTTGAAAAGCAATAAATATAAATTTGTTTCGAACAACCAGTATAAACTTTATAATTGCAATTATAAAACATCTCGGATCGATTATTGATTAAATATATTTCAAATTTCAAATATTCAATTTCACCATGTCTGATTACGCCGCGGTTGTCCAGAAGCTTCCAGATGAAGTCAAATCGTATGTACTAGCACGAGCTGAGTTGTGTAAACCGGATAAAGTTTATGTTTGCAATGGATCAGACAAAGAAAATGAAGAACTTTTAAAGAATTTGGTGGAGGCAGGTAATTAGTTTCCCAATACGCGTAGTTTCGAGTTTACGGCGTACATGTTATCATTATTTTCTCTCCAAAAGAATCAAATAGAATTAAGTTTTGAACATTAGACTGTTCTCATTGTAACACAGTTGTTTGCCTTTTAAAATACTGAAAACTATTTTAAGTTAAAACTAGTTTGAGTTAATTTTTCGATAAATGATTTTTTCCTATTGATCAACAGGAAATCTAATTGCTATGAAACTGGGATTTACAGAAAGAAAACTGACACGGGGTTGTACACAACTACGGGTAGTTTCTGTGAAACTAGGTACAAAAGCAACATGATTAAATGTTTAATATATCGTTCTTGGTCTCTTTCGTCAACATATTTAAATGCCCATGAAAGTTTAAATAAATTAACAAGTTTATTAAATAAGAATGGATGGTCAAAATCCTTTATCGAAAAATTAACTCATCAAACTTTAGATAAAATATTAAATGAGTCAAATAGTAATAATAAAAATCTTAATAATATGACTCCTCAAACCATTTCCCCTAATACAAATTATAACCAACTTGAATCAAGGTATATCTTATCGATTCCTTATTCAGAGGGTTTTAAACATTTAAAATCATCAATTTTGAAAAGTTTGATCCCAAATACCATGAATCTAAAAATTATTTCCCAATCATATAAAATTCGTGATTTGTTCAGTAATAAATCTCCCACTCCTCTCGGTTTGTGCTCCGATCTTGTTTATAAATATACATGTAATGGGTGTAACGCCACATACATTGGAGAGACATCTCGTCATCTCTGCAAACGG
>MQRK01194914.1:523-10755 GCA_001938485.1 Girardia tigrina | reverse complement strand
AGACACTACATAATTACTCAATATTATGACATCATTGCCTAACCATTGACCTACTTTTTGCATTGTGCACAATCCGTTTTCTGAAATCCGCATTTCATACTTGTACACCTAATATAACTATAGTATTCAGTAACGAACGTACGAGACTTATGTGCTGATCCTTATTTTAAGATTTATCATACAGATTTAAGTTTTCAGTAATCAATAAATAATAAAATATTGTTCCTAAACTTACTTTTCACTGTTAATTAATTATCAGCAATAAAAAATGATTTTTTCGCCGTTTTCGTTAATATAAAATTACGCGTTTGATTCCTAACACTTACGAAATTTCTCTAAGCATCCTATCCAAAATTCTGTAGCCTTTCATATCCTTTTTTACTAATTTAATTGCATGTTTGTTTTAGAATCTGTTTAAGTTCATCGGTCCATCTTATTCACATTACGGCGTTCAGATTGCACTCCTTGCAGCATTATTTTCAAAATTTTGTATACCATAATGTTTAAATCTGAACCATTGACATATCTTGTAAAGACTTCGAACATTCTCTTGTAGTCATGTAACATTTTATTTACCTGCGTAAAATTTTATTTACACCAAATGGTAGCCAAACCAATATTTTACTATTCATTATTTTCTTGATTTCATGTTTCATTTTGATCGAGTATTTCATCTTTTTTTCTTTTTCCAACATAACTCAATTCCGAACTCACTCTGGAAATTTATCCCGCCTATTATGTCTGGTTTGAATTCAGTTAGAACTATAAACGTTATATTTCTCTGTTTTTCTTTGATATTTTCATCCACTGATATCTTACCAATACATTCTAGTGGACTGTTATTTGCACAGTGTAATTTAATATTCACTGTTTCCAATTTCACATCCTTTAGTTTGTCAAAAATCGTCTTGCTCATCACGTTCACTCTCGCCCCAGTGTCTAATAAACAGTCCTCCTTGATATGTTGTATTTTTACTTTTACACTTGGTCGACCTTGCATTTTGTTGTATGCAATATTTTCAGCTCTTCATTCTTCCGTGGTTAAAATCCTGGTTTCTTTCCTAGTATTTTTGTCCTATTCATTATGAAGAATAGGACAAAAATCAATTTCTCTATTACCGATTCTTCATAATTTTGTCCTATTTTCATTAAAACATGCCCTCGAATAAAAATCCAAAATTAAAATGGTGTTATTTGTGTTTAAAATTTTAAAATATATATTTTTAATAATTTTTTAATCAACAAAAACAAACTAGAAATATTATATTTTATTTATTCTTATTTGAAAAATAATGTTTTAAATCGAAATATCGTTTCTCAATTTCTTTGAAATATCCACTCGAAAATGTTTTACAAAGAAATAAGGTTCAACTAAACTGGTTCAACTAAACATTTTCCACAATTATCTCCGTATGCATCTTTTTTTATAAACTTCCGAACTTTATCGTTTACGTTCCCTTCTACTGCTTTGATATTTTCTGATTTGTCACTCATTACGTCTATAATATCTGTTATACTACTTTTACTATAAATACCGATATTTTGGGAGTCCTTCATATCTATTAGTTTATTGCCCCGACTGGTTCCACTTCTGTCGAGGCTTTGTATTTTGGGTGATCTTCCTCTATTACCGATTCTTCACATTCTTCTTCAATTTTCGCTACAAATCCTCTATTGTCTCCTCTTCTCTGATCCTCTATATTCTTAATCTTGTGTATCATTTTGATCTTTTCTTTTATTTGTTCTACTCCTTTTACATTATTCATCCGAATTTCTTTCTTGATATTCATGTCATCACAACAGTTCATTAATAATGTTTCCATTATGCTTTCTTTTGACATGTTATGTTGCATAATTCTTTCTGCCATCTTTTCTATTTTTTCGAAAAAAACTTCAGGTATATCATTCTTCATCCTATACCAACATGCTTCCGACCAATCTTCAAATAGCGAAAATTTCCTACCAAATGCTTTTCGAAGTCGATTTTTATAACCACTTATCGACTTGTCAACGGTCTTATACTTTTCTTTTATGCCTCTGTCCAACAGACACAAGACAATGACGTCTTATTTTGCTTTTGCCAATCCCGCGAATTGGAAAAATGTTTCAAAATTCTTCTATGAACGTCTTCACATTGTCATTATTAAGAACACCAATTTGACTTTTTATATTTTTATTTAAACAACAATTTTGATTGTCATTAAGACAATCTTTGTCAAAACTTTCGTACATTTGCATTCTAAACGAAATTGCTTAATGAATTAATTCTCATTATTTTTTTAGCAAATGGGGAAATAAATATTTTATTAAAATATTTACTCAAAACTTATTGGATAATAATTAAAATGATTATTAATTATTTAAAAAATATTAATTTGATTTATTTATTAAATATTGTAAAAATTAATTAACTTATTTAAAATTTTAAAAATATTTGAAATTAAAAATAAATTTAAACATTACATATTTTTAGATAATAAGAATTAAAATATTAATCATCCATCTGGGTAGGAGAGACACATTTCCAAATCAACATTCACATTCAAACACAAAACATCAAACATTCAAATATTCCTCACAGTCACCTTTCCTGAACTTTTCAGGTAGTAATTGGTTCGTGAAGTTGTCCAAAGCAGCGTTGTTCGCCATGTAAGTAGAGTTTATGCCACTTTCATTATTTTCAAATTCAGAACTCATAATTGAACACCACAATTTATTAATATAACAACAATTCACATATTTAAACAAATTTTCCTGTTAATTTAATTATCTCGTCACAATATATCTATTAAATTCTTTTCGAGTCAAATTTTTAAAATCTTGCAGATTTCAAACTTTAAATTCATTAAATAATTTTCACATTAAAACTAAAAATTTATTTAAAATTGTTTCAAAACTTCTATTAAAATATATAAATTGTTATGACTAAAAATATTTTTATTTATAAATAAATATTTAATATCTAATGGTTTTCTTATCATTTTTAATTTTAAGATATTTAATAGATACATTAGAAATATATTTTTTATTTTTAAATAGATATTTAATTTTTTTATGATTTTCTTTTATTATATCATTTTTAATTTTTAAAATATTTAAAACACACATTAAAAACATAGTTTATTTTTGTTGGGTATTACAAATCTTTAACTTTAAATATTATTTTTTAAATACAAATCTTTATTCTTTAAACTGAAATCTTTAATCTGAAATCTGACTCCAATTAATCAGATAGGACTTCCAACATAAATATATAAATGAATGAACACAAAATTCTTTTTCCAAATACTTTATTTTTCAATAACACAAAATAGCACACAGCTTTATATTGTTCAATTCAAAAGTATCAATAGACGTATTCACAAACGGGTATTCGAGTTTATCAGATCACAGCTTGTTTATTTTCAAACTCTAAATCTTCTAAACGAACGATAACCGTAACAATTGAAAGTTATAACGATCTATTTCTCCTATACATGATACTATTGATCAGTACTTTCAATAGAGTAATATTAATCGAATAAATAAAAAAATGAAATTAAACTTTACGATTCTTACTTCTTGTAGTTTTAGATTAGAAATTTTTGGGGCAAACTAAACTAAATTTGCTGTTGTTTTTATAGTGTTTTTCATCGGCCTTGACAATTGATAGAATAAAACAAAGACTAAAATATTTTTAATTTTCAATTCCAAATTTTGATAAACTAAATATTATTTTGCTTGAAATTAATAATTTTATCAAAAGAATTATTTTAAATTTTTTCCTGCATAAAATTTTGTCAAAAGTGTTCATAAGTATTTTCGAAACCCTAACATTTTTAAATACGTATTTGATTTTTTAATAGTTGGTTTATAATATCATTTTTAATTTTAAAATATTTAATAAGCATATTAACATTAAAATATTTTACCTTTTAAATTAAAAAAATAATAAATTATTTTAGTGAGATGCCAATTTAAATTAACCCCTCATAGGGCACATCTCGGTAAGATAAACAATTTGCTTACTTTCCCTTTTGATTTATTGATGCTTCAACATTTTTTGTCCTTCAGCGGTTCCTTCAATTAATCGCACTGTTTACCATTACAGACTGCTCTTGACTGTTACCTTCACATTATAATTTTTCTATTGGAATTTCAGTTTTTACTGCTGTTTCTCTGTTTCATATTTTATTTTTGAAGCTATAAAATAGTCATATAATATAAGACATGAAGATTCATCGGAGAAGCAAGCGAATTACACTTATGATCTCGTTCGGAGTGTTTTATCAAATCAATTACTTGCACCATACGAAATTTCCTTTGGTTTAAAGTTATTTTACTAAAGAATTATTTTTTGATATTTTTTGAAGTGTTAAAGAATCTGAGATACATCCTTCGGTCATTGGTTGCTTTGTTTTCGACGAAAAGACCTTTGTCGGGTGAAGCAGCCCCTTTCGATATTTCCTCTCAATCTGAGTCTTTCTTTTTACAATTTGACAATTTTTCACTATCCATGCTGTATGTTCTTTTTGTACAGTATAAAAACTTGTCTCTGGAAATCTGTTAGTTTGGAATTCATAAGAATATTTTTTAAATAATCGAATGGACGATTTAAGCAAACAGTTTTAATAGAATAAATATTGATAATAATAAAATATACACACATATCCTCTTGTTTTTTTAAGTATTACGTTGTAGACAATTTGGTGCCGAAAATTTCTAGCATCGAAAAGCTTTAATTCATCATGAACAACAAGGGTCAATTATTTTGATACATTATACTAGGATAACGAATTTGTTTCTGGTTCAATCGTTGCTAGGAAGTCTACCGATAAGACATTCAAAGAAATTTCAGGAGAACTTAAAATCTCCTTTCAATCTATTTTTTGTACACAGGGGTTTACGACTCAGGGTTATCCACACAGAAATTTGGATCTAGAATAAAGAGAGACAAGTAAAAAAGATGAAAGATATTTAAAGAAGTTAGTGAAGAAAGATAGAAAAGTAAGCATGATGTGGTTTACAAAGAATTTCTATTAATGCGAGTGAAGAAGCAGGAATAACTAATTCAATCATAACAGTTCAAAGGTTGTTGTTGGTGATGGGATTAAAAAAGAAAATGGATCTTTCACTTTGTATTTTCAAGAAAGACAACGCTAAAGCGGTTACCTCTTCCTTTAGAAAAAGTGATATAAATGCCTTAAAGTGGTCGACTAAAATAGTTGACTGTAATCCCATTGAGCATCTTCGATTCGTTTAAGGAATAATTAGGTAAGTCGCAATTGTCCCGATCGTGGACTTCAAGTATGGATCGCAGATTGGAGGAAGTAATAAAAAGGAATGATGGTGGGTGTAGCGATTTAGTAAATCATATTTTAAATTTTTTTTCACTCAAAATAAAAATATTTTCTCGAGCACGCGGTGTTGAGATTATAAATATGTTCAAAAAAATACTTTAGAAAAAACTATTTATCAAAAACTTTTATCAAATTTTGTAAAAAAATACGATTATCAAATTTTGTAAAATAACAAAAATGTAAAAAATGTATACCTTGTTTAATTAAAGTAAATACAATTTTTCTTTACGAATTCGAATTTTGTCAACATATTGTAATGAATTCATCTGAATTATATTCATTCACGTCCCGAGTGAAATTAAAACGAGTTATCGAACTCGAACGCGCGCATCACCGCTCGACTCGTGATGTTTTATTTATCGACCGCGGCGATTCCAAACGCATCGCGCGTGGGCTAGATGGCAGCCATATTCTACTTCAAGATGCGCCATTCAAAGCCGGTAATTTGATTTTTATTGGAGCCGGTCCTGTCTGCCCATTTTGGCAGGAAAAACAGCGTGATTCCAGGCGTACGTCCGCGCGTCAAGTGCAGCCTCTCACGTCCCACGCTTTAGTGGGACAACTGTTTCATCATGTTTATGTGATCCTTTACTCCAGATTTATTTTGTAAAACGTTTTACGTAAACTTTTAAAATAAACAAAGTTCAGTTTTGTCTGAATTTTTTTACCGAACTGTATAACATACAAATATAACATATTAATAATAACATATTAATGTTAATAGTGTATTACTGTTACTATTAATCATTTTGTCATATTTTATAGTTATAGTATGATTATTAAATCAAAGAATTGCTAATATTAAGCTTAATTTTATTTAATTATTCTAGTCATTAGATTTAGTAATCACAATGATAGTAATGATAATTTGTAGTAATACAAAGATCCTGCGATCATTACAAAACCAGTTTAGATATATAACACACTAGTTGTGATCATTGAGCGTGGTTCAAATAAGTACTTCTACGAAGAAGTTTTCACTTTAATTATGAGCTATAAAGACATAAAATGTGAANGTAATTTATTTTTTTTGGTCGGACAAAGGATTAATAAAAAGTTGTACTTATACAATAATGTAATATTAATGTTGTGTTGTATATTATAAAATCTTTATCTTTATGTATCCTTATTACGTGTGATGTTTATGCCTAGTCTTGTGGAAAAATGTATTTTATTTTCCTCTATTTGTCCATGCCACCAAGATGCTCCTAAGGACCATTTACTATTCGGTCACTCAGGAGGTAGGACATTATAATTGTGAAGAATATTTTAAATTGTTTGAATGTGTAAATGTATGGATGCTGTATGTTAATTTAAGTATGTTGAATTTAGAATGGTGATTCTCCCACCCAGATGGAAATTGGTATTTTTTATTAAATTTATAAAAAATTGACTATTCGAACATAATTAAAACAATCATATGATAAGTTCATATTTTTAATTTCACAATTAAAATGAAGTTTAATAATTTTAGGTAAAATTTAAATTAAATGCATTTTTAATAATTTCATGACATTTTTATTATTTTGGGATTTATTGAGAAATGGTAAAAATTATTATTTTTTAATTAATATTTTTTAGAGGTTAAATATTTTAAAAAATAACTTAGAAAAATTGTTCGAATAATCACGATTAAAAACAGAAATAAGAAAACTAATTAGAACGATGTCAAACGATGAAAGACCTTCTGAGAGTTGTAATGACTCTAAATGTAATTGCAATAAAAATTCAAATGAGACTTGTTTAAATGTTCTTAATAATAATTTTAAGGATATTATAATTTTTGTCTCTGAATTTGGTCATCAGTTCAACGACATGTCGAGTTGTTCATGACATTTGTACCAATAGATTTGATACTCACAAAAGTAAGAAAAGCATTGAGTTTTTCCACAAATATTTCAATGTTCTCTGATTCAAAGCAACTCAAATCACTAATTTTTCATCAAATGATGTCAAATGAATTTCACTGGACTCTAATGTACAATGAGAACTAGATGAAAAACGCTTCTAAAATCCAGGACTATGCTCATTCTCATGTTTCAATTAGGTACGATTTCAGTGACTCGTTTCTGTAACAATTGTGAGAGCATAGCAACACTAGTCATTTTAGTTGGTACCACGATGAAAAAAATATGTAAGTCGTATAAAAAACCGCCGAGGGACTATCGGAGTTAGTTTTGACATAGGAATTTTTAACCATAATAAATAATTATCAAGAAAGTTTAAATATAATCATATTTATCGTAAATCGGAAGTTATTGTAATTGTTGTGTTTTGTCTCAAGTCCTCCCGTCGATTGTTTCTGAGATCAGCAAATCCGTTTGATTTTTTTGCCAATAATTGTAACCCCTTCAATTTATCAGCTTCCTTATTAATAAAAGTAACAATAATAAAATTGAAATATCACATAAATTTACGTCTTTTGAAATTCGATTGATGTCCGATTGTAACTTGTATCAAAATTCATTGTTTATGTCTGTTAAAATTAATGATATTTCAATTTATTATAAATGCGATTAAATAAATACCAATATTTAAGATATTAATGAATTTTTGACAAGGAATGAACTTTTCATTTCCCCGTTTTGATGGTAATCAGTTATTGTTCTCCATGAATAATTGATAATGGTTAATAAACACCTTAATATCTTATACCATTGACTTGGCCGGCAATGCTTTATTGTTTCCAGTTGATGACTTGTTTCTTCAGCCTCCGATATACTGCATAAATTTCATTGAAATCTATATTTAACCCGAATTTCCTGAATGTCGTCATATGATGACTCAAATGGTACGTGTTTTTATCATTCATAGATGAATATCCAACAAGTAAAATCTTGTAAACTGTTTTACAGTTTTTTAAATATTTGTCTCACTGGACAAAGTCAGTATATCGGTTCAACGTATCTGTTGAATATGTAACTATTTTGCTATTTGACAAGTAGCATTGTGAGACAGTTATGTTACAAACAAATTAAATGGTCAAAAATCATAGATATTTTTCTAGGTTTACTTTTTCGACATTATTCTATACAATAATTATATAAGATTATTGTATCCTAGTTTAAGTACCGGGATTTTCCTAAAAAAAGCGCACCTGCACTGATTTTTGCTCCCATATGAATTGATTAAAAATATAATTGGTCAATTTCGAGAAAAAATGGCAGTTTCCAAAAATAAGCACATTCGCCTATTTTGGGGGACAAAGTGAAATACGTTAAAACATAAAAACTAAATGCATGTGCAAGCGCTTATTTACTGAAAAATTTTTACGGTACAAATTGTTCCAAATTGTCCGGAAAATTTAATAAAAAAATTTAAAAAAAATTTTATTAATAAAGGTTTGAATTTAATTTTTTTAAATATTTATATTTATTTATAAAAGGTAAAAAAAAGAAAATGAATTTTGGTTCAGCCTTGCGTTGTTTGTTTTAAAGCGGTATTGTATGGTTTAAAGTGATTGCATGTAACTTGAAAACCTTTTTGAAAACACGTCTAATATGTGTAAAGTGTATATTAAAAAAAATTAAAGTGTATCTGTGTAAAATGTAAATAAATTATTTGAATTTTAAAAAATTGTTAATGACTTTGAAATGAGGGAACTAGATTAGAAGATCATTTAATTTCTGTTTAAATCGCCAAATTTATTCAAATCTGATGTCAAAAACACCGTAATTGTTTTGCAATTTGCTGTCTGGTATTGATAGATTCGAATCTGAACATTTATAAAATCGAAAGTTGTGTTACCGAAAATTTTTTAAATGGTACCTACGTTAAAGAGACCGATTTGAATGTTCTAAACCTGTATCGATTTTGTCCGCATCTTTCCAAGGCTGATATCGCAATGACCATGATTTTAAAGGTGATCATTCAATTACTAATGAGCCATTCAGTTACTAATGAAGCATCAAAGAAGGAAAGCAGGTGACTGTTGTGATGACGATTTGTGTGGTGGGGTAAAACTGACCGGTGATACCAGGAAAAATGAAGACAATCCAACAATTACAAGCAGTATTCCAGTACAGACTGTCGATACGAATTTTTCAACGAATCTCTCGGAAACGATGTCCTTAGAAGTGTTAAATTTCTGTTTATCAGATTTATCTGAAAAAGGAAATTTCAACTGTCCCTTCACTGGCTGTTCAAAGTCCACGGGAACGGCTAAAGGAATGCTTAATCATGGAACATCAGAACATAGTTCGTCGTTTTTTACTATGGGTCCAAAGAGACATCGTAAGCGGAAAGCTGACAACCTCGTCGGAGGCCTATCTGGGGCTGCTAGTGCTTTTTAGTTGGGGTGGACCCTCTAAAGAGCCTACGGCTCAATACCATTGAAAGAGATGGGAAGCCCATGACTAATGAACCATTTGGCTCTGTGTAATTAATTGTTGAACTGTGTAATTAATAGAGGAACTGTTAAAATATTTTTACGTGTTTTAGTACAAAAATTTGTGTATATTCAAAGTTTAAAAGAATATTTTCTTAGCTATGTAAACTTGGTCTACAACACAACGCCGAGGATAAAAATGCCAAATTTAATAATTAAATTATTAAAATATTAATATTTAATTTACTACTAATTTCTTTTAAATTTTAGTTTTAATTTATTTAACTTTAAAAAATTAAAAGACAATGATTAATTTTTAATAAAATATATCAGAAATTAAAAAATAATAAAAATCAGATAAAAATATAATAATTTATTCTATTTTTTCAATTAATTTTACAAAAAATTAATGATCCGCTAGTAATATAATAATTTATTATAATTATTATTATGAATTTAATAATAATTATATTTAATAATAATTATGCTGCTCTTTTTCCAGTTATCAATGAATTTCCAAATATTTGTATGGTGTGAACATATGAGAAAGCTGAAGGATCTGTGCA
>MQRK01194900.1:1048-14250 GCA_001938485.1 Girardia tigrina | reverse complement strand
TTTTCAAAGTTGAATAAAACCTGTAGTACCCTGTATGGGAGAACAAAGTTTATAGAAAAGTTTTAAGTTTAAATCAAAGCATCGTTCGTTCTGGGAGATTCACAGTTTTTACTGTAATCTGTTAACTCGCACGAAATATTGATTGTATTTGTATTCTGTCATCAAAGAATTGAATTATTATTATTATTTGTGACTTGTTGATATTTGTTATTTGAAATAAAGTTTGATAAAAGAATTTGTGTTCATATTCATATATTTATGTTGGAAGACCTTTCTGAATAATTGGAGTCAGATCAAAAGATAAAAGATTATTGATTGAGAATTATTGATTAAAGATTATTGATTGAGAATTATTGATAAAAGATTATTGATTAAAGAATAAAGAAAAGAGATTTACGATTAAAGATAAAGTTTTAAGATTTGTGTTTTAAAAAGTGAATAATTGAATTAAAGATAATTATTAATAGTTAAAACCCCAACAATAATGAGTTTTTTTAGGAATTAATAATGTTTTCAATCATAATGTTTTTTTATGTAAAAAATTTGTTTCAGATAAAAAGTCTGTTTAATAAAATACAAAAACATGTGAAAATTAGATTATTTGTAAAAAAGAAATTTAATGTAAAAGAATTAAAAATTAATTAAGAAAGAAAAAATGTTGATTTCGTTTTGATAAAGGAATTCAACATTGCTCAATAATTTTGATATCATATTCATCCATTTTGTACTTTTTAAATATTTTGAAGATAATGCTGCAACAGCTCTAATTTGTCGATTCATTCTTTTTGTTTATTCCATTTTCCAAAAAAAACTGGTATCAAGAACCTCATTGCTTCTGGTCGGAACTAAAAAAAGTCCTGATATCATCATCGCAGAGTTGCACAGATTGCATAATTGTAGTGACCCCTAAAATCAACTTATTCAAAAATATATAAAAATATTTCTATATACAATAAAAACATTATATATTTATTTATAACTACAGTAAAACCTTCTTATATTTAACACTCCCTATATTGAACACCGCTCTATATTGAACACTTTTTTTGGATTTAAATGTACATTAATATAAAATAACTCTTTAGAACTCCCTATGTTGAACACCTCTGTAATATGAACATTGAACATAATGTGAAGTGAGTTCTTTTGATTATTTATACTATTTGTAATTCTATATATTGAACAGTAAAAAGCTGCGTTTGTTTAAACACGTTAGTTTGCTGTGATTTTTTATGTTAATTTTAAAAAGTTTTAATTACATTGAACTGTGAAATTTTTTTTTATTAATTTTAATTATTGATTAAAAATTATAGTATTTTCTATTTGCATTTTTTATTTCAGCAAAATGAAAAGAAGAAAATTAACAGAGGAATTATCAATAAGTAAAAATGTAGATCTGATAGAATACAGTAAGGAGAATACGATTATAAATGTCGCAACAAAATTTAACGTCTCAATTGGTACAGTTGTCAATATTAAGAAGAGAAAAGATGAATATTTAAAATTATATGAACAAAACATACATGAAGAAAGAAAAAGAAAGCAACGACAATCAGAATATGACGAAATTAATAACCTAACGTGGCAATGGTTTATAATAGCAAGATCTAACAACATACCAATATCAGGACCTCATATTAAAGAGGTATCTGTAGAGTTTGCAAAGAAAAAAAATATGGAAAACTTTAAGGCCTCAAATGGTTGGTTAGAAAATTTTATTAAATCAGATAATGTCTCATTTAAACCCTACTTGGGAGTCATGTTCAGCAAATTTTAATGAGGCTACAATTTTTAAAGACTATATTTCAAAAATCTTCAAAAATTACTCTCCAAGAGATATTTTTAACATAGATGAAACAGCACTGTATTATAAGGCCATGCCAGGTAAATCATGAGTCTAGAAACAAAAGAAAACAAAGGAACTAAAGTTAGAAAAGAAAGAGTTACCTTATTACTTGCCGTTAATGCTGCAGGGGAAAAACTTAATCCTCTTGTAATTGGAAAAAATAAAAGTCCAAGATATTTAAAAAATGTCTCCTAAGTAAATTAAACGTTGAATATACATCAAATAAAACTGCATGGATGACTTCAAAAATATTTGAATATTGGTTACAGAATATAAACAGAATATTTAAATTTGAAAATAGAAAAATACTTTTATTACTAGACAACTGTCCATCCCATCCGAATATAAATCTTTCTAATGTAAAATTAAAATTTCTTCCTCTGAATACGACATCACTTATTCAACCACTTGACCAAGGAATCATTAAAAATTTAAAAACTAAATATAGGAAGAGATTGATAAAGAATATTATTTCAAATATAAATTTAGGAAATGTTAATTATATTTCACAAATAACGATTCTCGATGTGTTTATTTGGATAAAACAATGTTGGGAGGAAGAAACATCCAGCACAATCGTAAATTGTTTTAGTTACGCTGGTCTTTTATTTAATCAAATTGATATAGAAGATAAAATTGATGATAACATTATGAAGCTTGATGAACTTATTAATGATGCAAAATCTGCTGCATTGGTTGATGAGCAGGTTTCAGCTGCAACTTATTTAACATATGATGATGACGATGATTGTATGGAAACTTTGAAAGAAGAAGATCTAATAAATATTGTTATTGATGAAAATCAACTAGAATCAATGGATGAAGATTAAAAAAAATGATGAGAATGAGAATAAAAATAAAGATATTGATATGATATTGTAATTAATTAATGATATTGTAATTAATATTGTAATTAAATATTGATAAAACAGCCATATCATATTTAAAGGATCTGAAGAAATTTGCCGTTATGTATGATGAAACAATTTTTGATGAGATATCTGTGCTTGAAAAAAAATTAAGTGAATATATTTATAAAATTCAAAATGCAAAAGACAATCGAAAATAACGGAATTTATTAAATAAAGTTTTGCAACAGCGTTAATAACTGTTTTAATTTTTTATTTTACTTTTCACAATTTTTTATAATCCTGTTACGTAGTAATATAGTTGGGGTTCCAAAAAAATGTAAATTAAATTTTAAAATCTAATAAAAAATTTAAAATAATTCGCTGGTTAAAATTAATAATTTTTGATTATTATAATAGTTATTTTAATAAAATTTATAAAATATTTGTAAATATTTTGAGATTTGTTTTAGTTATTCAATTTTCAAGGTTAGAAAAAACTAGTATATAAGCAACAGTTACTTCAGTTACAGTACAACATTTTTACCACTCAAAAAGAAGAATTTAACTAAAGTTGAATTATATGTGCGGTAAACTTAAATTGTTAATTTTTGTAATAACATATTTTTTCTAAAGAAATAATAAGAGTAATATAGTATCCTGTAAAGGAAAAGTTAAGTTTTAAATAAATTATAATATTAAGAAAGTATTAGTATCCTATATAGGAGAAGTTAAGTTTAAAATAAATTATTCTAGCATCGCTCGAACTAAGAAGTTGTTAAAACTGTTTGATCTTTGAATTGTAGCGTACTGTTAGAGTTGAATTTATATTTGTACTTAAATTGTTGTTAGCAGAATAAATTATTATTAAAAGGATTTGTTCATTCTTCATATATTATTATTGTAGGAAACCTTTTGGTCATTTGAGAGTCAGATTATAAAATAAATTTAAAACTAAATTTAGTTACAATACCCAACATAATATATTTTTTATAAATTTTATTAAAATAACTATTATAATAATCAAAAATTATTAATTTTAACCAGCAAATTATTTTAAATTTTTTATTAGATTTAAAAATTTAATTTAAAATAAATTGGAATTTTGGAACCCCAACAATATTTCTTAATATTTGTGTATTTATTCATAATTAAGTATAATTAATAACAAAAAAGCAGTTTATAATACAAATAGAAACTATGTTAATGATAAATATATATTTCTCCATATGTTGAACACTTTTCTTGTAAAAAATAATGTTCAATATAGGGAGGTTTTACTGTAATTATTTTAGATAAAAAAGTCAAGATTAAAAAAATGTCGGACAAAAAATTGTTTTAATTAACTAATCAATGTAAATTTTCCTCAACAAGATTCAAAAAAGCAATGTTTTAGATAAACTATCTCATTTTCAAATTTACGACTTTTCAATTCCCTCTTTTTCGATTTCCACAAAAACAAATCCGATTTCATCGCTCATTTTTCAACAGACAAAATATTTTTCTTATGCAATCGCAAAATATTAATTTAAATATTAATTTTCCAATTGCCAATTCGAAAATCGTGACAACTTTGCACAATGAAACCATTATATCATTTGTTGAAAAAAGAAATCAAATTTTCGGTTTACGATTATGATGATCGAAATTGTAAACTAGAGAATCCATTGACGAAGACGATCGGAGTTAAACACGATTTGTGCATTTTCGACATTATAAATCACGACCGAGACATCTTTGCTTATGCCATGTCTTCGGAGACCTCGCAACAATTCGGGGGTTTGGCGTTCCAATGGACTCGATTGGTTTTCGGTCACCTTGAGCCAGGTGGCGGCCCTAATACTCATGTCAAAACGCCACCCATTAACCGTAAAATCTTGACAGCGTGTTCTTGAGTTTTCATCGCGCAGACCCACAACTCCCCCAAAATCATGATGAAAAAAGCATTTAAAAGTTCATTGGAATTTAACAGATTGATAATATAATGTCACGCTTTAAAAAGCAATTTGATATTATCAACAAGCTCAATCTTGACGAACTATTTGAAATCAGTTTTAACCGTTTTAGATATGCTCACTGGAATAGGGAGATGGTAACATTATTTTGGTAACATTCCCGACCAAAACCGATAAGACTGCCAATTTCGATTTTTTAGGTAAATCAATATAAGAGAATAAAGCGTCTCAGCTTTGGAACAGGTGTATGAGCACTGTGCTTTTAAGACTTATTTTATATAATAATAATTTAAATTAAAAAATTGTTTTATTAATTATAAGAAAATATTAAATTGGTAAATAAAGAAAAAGGGAAAGGATATTTTTCAATTATATTTGTTTATAATATATTAATTAATTATTAATTATTTTCTTAATTGAATTACAAAAATTAATAAAAATAAGGAATATATAATTTTATATTATATTATTTAAGGTTTCTTTTTCTAATTCAATTAGGATTATTATTTAATTAATTTAATAAAAAAAGAGTTTCCTCACAGAATATTGAAAAGAGGAAATTATTATTTATTTAATCAGAAATGTTGGTAAATAAATCATTGCAGATTTACCCCGCTATCCTATTTAACAAATTCGTTCCTATAGAAACTGTTAGTTGTTTAATGAAAATTTATTAGGTATTTATTTGATTGCTTTCTTCCAAACGACATCCTTCGGCCAAGTTTTATACTTAGAAAGTCTCAAAGGTATCTCAGAAGAAAAGTCTAAATAAGGCTGATAAGATCGAGACGAAAAGAAAGTGATTAATGACGAAATTTCCGGTCGATTCTTAATCCAGACCCATTCAATAATAACGGCGATAATGTCTCTTTGCCCAAATAGTTTCACGGCTTTCTCGAATGCTTTGATTTCGTAACCTTGTATATCCATTTTTATGATTACACTCCGATCGGTTAACAGATAGCTCACTAAGTCATCCATATATATTCCGTTCACTGTCGATTTCGTATCATTAACTTCCATAATATATTGTCCTCCGATATTTTCTTTTTCTTCATTCATTCGATAAGGTTGTCTTTGATTTGAAATCGCATTGAAGAAAAGGAAAACCCGATCTTGAAACCCATTAGAGATAATTGAATGTTTTAATAATTCAAGATTATCCATGTTTGCGTCAACTGCAACCACCCGACATCCTAACGCCGCTGCTGTTAACGTATACACTCCAATATTACATCCGAGATCAAGGAGCTGAGGTTTATTGTTTGTTTGAATAAAATTCGCTATCTGAATTTGCCATTCCGGTTCCCATATCCCCAAGGTAAGTATTTCCTGTGAAATAAGATCATAAGTCCCATGAACATAGATTGTAAGTCCTCTATCAACCGTACGGAGAACCGTTTTAACCATATCCTTTGTTACATTTGTATAATTGATGAGACAAATTTTGGGTGACCTTTGAGCTATAAATCTCGAAAGAAGAATCAAAATTACATATGAAAATAAAATAAAAATAAGAAAATAATATTTAATTTGAAATAAATTCATGATTTTTTACAAAAAAATAAAATAAAGATTTTATGAGTGTAGAAGAATGAAGTGGCTTTTGTAAATAATTGGATGTTTTTAATTGGACGATTTTGGCAATTAGAGAATTCCTTATTTTTTTAATAATTAATTTATTAATATATTAAAATCAATAAACGATTTTTAAAAAGGAAATATCCTATTTAGGCATATTCATATATACTATTATATTAATATATATTATATATACAGGGTGGCCCAGTGAGTGCAGACGACGGACAAAAAAAAGAAAAAAACCTTGAATTATAATCAGTAAAGTTTCTTCTTTTCGATAGAACAGGTGTTTTTCTTCTATCTTTAGTCTGTCTATTTTTTAAAAATAATGTTGACATATTCAATCGAAGACCGAATTTTCATGGTAAAAACCCATTACTGGAACCAAGGCGGCAATAACAAGACGATGACAGCGATGAGGAAGAAGTTCTGACCAAATGGACAACCAAAGTCAACAGTTTAAGGTAAGAAAAAGTGATATTCTTGATTTTCAATAGTTTTTTTATTCCAGGAACGTAGAAAAGTTCGAAAGACTATGTTCCGTTGAAGACGACAAGGATGGAATGGCATCAGCGAGATTTAAAAAAATAATTTAAAATTTCAACTTTAATAAATTTTGAAATAATATATTTACAAAATTAAAATTAAATGAAATATTAAATTATTTATCTATATTTAAAAGAAAAATAATTATTTTAGAAAATGAATGTATTATTCTAGAACAGTGGTTCTTAACCTTTATAATGATCCACATCCCCTTCAATATGAAAATATGTTCTGACACCACCATGAAAAAGATGTTTCTTTTGTTGATAAAGGAAAAAACATTGATCCCAAATACAGAATATATTTATTGATAAAACAAACATATACATATTTACATATAACATACAAATCAACTAAAGCAGATAAATATCGTTTATTGTGTCATTAGTGAGAACCCTGTGGTTGATGATGGTGCGATGGAAGAAAGTTGCAATCAAAGATCTCTTCTTTTTACAACGTCCAATTTATTGTGCTTTTTGGTCAGAATATATGCAACAACAAAAAATGCGCATTCCACAATGTACGATGATGGGAAAGGTAGCAATATTTTCTTTGCTATATTTGTGGTTGTTGGATAAAGATGTTGCACTTCTTCACTCAATCACATAGATGTTGATAATATCTAGAAGAGAATTTTGCAACTTTGATCATTTTTCAAATCAGTCAATTCATTGAGAACGTCTCTATCAGTATTTGACTTTAATTCACTTAAAAACGGTTGAATCAACCTATTCTGGCAATTCCAGGATATACAGATCTTGAAATCTTTCTTCAAAGTTTTGCACCAGTGAGTGCAAATGCGACGAAATAATATTCATTGTGTGTTCAGGAAGATTATCAATAGTGTGATAATGCATGTAAAAGAAATTTTTGTAGACTTTTTTATTTACTTCTTTATACAAAAGTTTGAGTTTCTCAATGAAACCCAGAATCTTCGTATTGGCATCATACATCATCTTGGTACCTTGCCGATCAGTGTACAGCTTATTCAACTTTTTGAATATGTCTGTTAGGTATCACAGTAGTTGTTTGTTTTCATCTACTTACAAAACTGAAAACTCTTCAATTTCAAATTCCGGTCTCGGAAAATCTTCCAAAAAAATCAAACAGCAGAATGAACCTTTCAAGATAATTTTTTTTTGGAAAGCCATCTAACTTGAGTATTTATTAACAGAGAAACATAGTCCCGATTCTCATTTTCACAGAACTTTTTAAAGATTCTTTCTAGCTTGCGGTTAATTTTGATCTTGTTGATGCACTTGATAACCGTATTTGAAAAGAATCACATTATTGATTCTCACTGTTTGTCTGGAAAGGCGACTTTCATTGTGATTACGACCCTTCAACAATTTGAGATGATTTAATTAAGGGGCTTGTAGATAATGTAGCGATATGCATCTGAAATGTTGTAATAATGACCCCTAATGATAATGAACTCTATGATAGCAATATGTTGTGATGACAAGAATATATAACGATACAACGTTCACCAATTGTTCGTTCAGACAGATAGTAAGCTATATCGTCCAGACAGGCATGAGCGACACATTCATCGGAGGAATATACAAATATACAGAGTAAAATCATCCCCTATTGATGCTGACCCAGGTGGGGGGCCCATAGCTCATCCTACCTTTAGCCGAACCCGAAGGCCCCTTGAGCTTGGCACTGCTAGGCAGATGTCAGGAGGCGTCCGACCCTACATATATTGTCGTTAAAATCGCAATAAATTTAACGTGGGTTGTGATTGACCCTTAACAATCACTGGGGGCTCACGAGCTTTTAAAAATGTTTGCATTTGAGAGGGTCGTGACATATATATATATATATATATATAGAATATATTAATTATTTTTGAATTCTAATTTCTCCAGTATTCATTACATTATTTAGTTGTTCGTATAGATTCTTTGCTACAAGATGTTCTCTGTGTATCACACAATGAACTGCAATTATCTCAGGAAAATCTTTCTTTAAGAAAGATAGGAATTCTTAATGTCTTCCAGTCATAGGAGGAGCTCCTTCAATAGCACAAGCGTCAATTAACGACATTGGAATGTCCTTTTGAGACAAATAGACTTTGAAAATATTGTAAATATCTTTGCTTGTAGTTTTCGTTTCAAGGCCATTGCAAAATAAGATTCCTCCTTTAAATTCACCATCGTCAATAAATCCCACGTAACATAATAAAAGAAACTCACTGCCTCTTACTGTTATTTCATCCAACTGAAAAGAAAATAATTTTTTCAACTGAGATATGTGCTTCTTTTTAACATTTGACGACATTTCATCGATTCACAGCCTTACGGTATCATTAATCAATGGTACAGCGCATATATCTTCTTCTACTTTGGGTTGAAGCATGATTTTCGAGAACGTTACAATGGCAGGCTTAACAAGCTGTTCTCCATTCGTATGAGGTTTATCCGCCTTTGCTATGAGTAATGACAGTGCATAACTGCATTCAAGGCCTTGTTCATTCACGGAATTCATAGATTGAAACATAGAGGAAATAGTTTGACGCTTACCATTCTTCTCCTTTAATCTGAGGAAAAAGCTGATGTCATTATTCACATGTTCTGGATGTTTCCTATTGATATGATCTTCAAGCCTTGAAGGCTTAATCGAATCATTGTACAATGTTATTTTACAAAGAAGGTACAAAAGACATCTTTCATCATGTGGAGCGGAAATGAAACCGTACTTCAGATAATCACTTGAATATTTTCGGTATTTTTTTAACTAGAAGCCATTTTTAGAAAAGTGGTTACCTAAATATTTAATAAAAAATTGAATAAGCTATTTGTATTTGGTAATATGAGCATTTTAATTATCTGAAATATTATGCAATTAAATATAATCATCAGTGAAACTTATGTAAGAAGCCTAATCATTCTTTGTAAATTAAAATAGCAGCAGTACCTAATAAAAACAAAATTATTAATCTCCATTTACTCATTTAAGTAGAATTCACAATAACAAAAAATTAATGCAAACAGTGCATTGAAATTACAGGAAAAAACCTACAATTCGCAATGATATGAAATGCAGTCTTAAAAAGCACAAGAATTATAATTCACCACCTAATCCTGAATTCATCTCTAATTTCCCAGATAACTTATTTTCACGCCAGGGGTGCACTTGCACCCCGTTAAGAACCACTGGACTAGGGCATGAAGTTTAGAGTTAAATCATATCAAGTCAATTTGGGTGAAAGTAGAGATACATGATAAAGCAAACAATAGTCAGTGGAAATCAACTATAGGAGCATAAATTATTCTATATGGAATACCTAGTCAAGCTGGTCTTAGAATACATGACATGTCTGTTTGTCCATAAAATAAAATTATTGCTTAGGTTCTTTTGTTTGTCTTTTATTTATTTTTATGTATGTGTTAGGAAGAGCTAGCGTTAAATCAAACTTAAAAAAATCAAACAATGACAAATAAAAACTACACAAACCGTATTAAAATGTATTTATGTACAACGTCGCAAAAAATTGAAATTTCATTACAATCCTTGTTCAAATAATTACTTTTGTCAGATAATTGAGTTAGATTATCTTTTCAAGTCATGTTATGGTTTTATAATTTTTAAGGCCATTTTTGTAATTTTAGGTCATGATTCCTTTTTGGAGTCATTTTTATAATTTACTAAATACACAAATAATTTACTAAATTCACATTTTAATTTAATAAATAACCCCATTTTTAATCTTTTAATTTAAATTTAAAATATCATAACAATTTTGTTTAAATAAAAGTATTAAGTACACCAATTTCGGTTCTCATACATTTATTTTCATCACAATTTGAGTTGTCTTTGGGACAATTCTCAGCCAAGCTTTCATAATTTGACATCTCGCTAAGTTGATAAATTTTTGTTAATGTTTTGTTAATAAACAAATATAAGAACAAATTTTGTTTTAAAATGATTTTCAGATTTTATTTAAATAAAATAAACTTTATTAAAATTTTTGATATTAAAAGTTTAAACGATTTATTATTTTAAAAGTTTTTTAATATCCTAGGTTGTAATTTAAAATTCATCAACAGTAATTTAAAATGCAAACTATGCTCGAATAACTATTCACCGCGAACATTCAGAATACCAATTTTCCATCTAAGTGAGAGAAACACATTTCCAAATACTAAACTCAATATACAAAATTCAACATACCAAATTTAAAATATTTCTCACAAAAAATACTTTGTAGCAATATGGTTGATATTGTTTTTGTTTTACTGGACATATATGTGCGCAATTTAACTTGATTGAAATCTCGCAGTTACATTGAATACATATTTCGGTGTTGTTATTGTTTTTGCTCTTACAAGCTATCATCAGATTTATGACGAAAATTCTTAAGTCGATAAAAATTTTCGACGGTAAAAATTACGATGTGGTTGCCTGGATGGAGAAATTAACGACCATCGCGAAAATTACGAAGGAATGTGTAACAGAAGTCATTCCGATGCTTCTGGAGGGCACGGCTTATGATGTGTGGAACAACCTAAGCGATGACTCGAAGAAGGAACAAGCTGAAATAGAGAAAGCGTTGTTCGAGGCTTTCGGTATGTCGAAAATCGACTGTTTTGAGTCCTTACGCGAAAGGAAGTTGAGGCGAGACGAGTCGTTGGACGAATACGTTCAGATCATTCGGAAATTGAGTAAAAGGTCCGGCGTGAGCGAGAGTGAGAAGCTGCTGGTGTTGTTTGTGGTGACCGGATTGTCGAGCGACATCAGGACGAATATTCAAACGATAATCAGAATGGAAGACCTTGACAAAGTGTCGTTGGATGACATTGTCGAGAAAGCTCGGATTCTGTGACAAGAGACGAGAAAGAATGATGGAAGTGTGGTCTTTGCGACCAGGTCATATCAGAAAGATGTTACGTGCTTTAGATGCGGAAAGAGAGGACACTTCGCGAGAGATTGTCACGTACAACGGATGTCGTCAGCAAGATTTTATTCCTGTGGAGAAAGCGGTCATAATGCGAGGTCGTGCAGTGCCAAAAGTAGGCATCTGTTAACTGATTTTAAAAAGAATATAACTGGCACCGGGAAACTTCTGTCGAACCCAGGTACACCGGCCGAGACGATACTGAGTGTGAACGGGAAACGGGCGCGTTGTTTAATAGACGCGGGAAGCAACGTGACAATAGTTCGCGAGGCGCTCTGTGGCGTAGAGAAGCGATGGTCTAATAAGTTATATGGGACAGGAGGAGCGACGTTAATCACGATAGGCACGTGTGATGTGATAATAGAGGTAGAAGAGATTTTGAAAATCTAGGTTTCATGTATGATTGTTTCATTTATTTTTGATAATATCGATGTGATTATGGGAATGGATTCAATAGAGAAATTAGGTGGGCTTTATATCGATCATAAGGGAAATATATATATTTTCCTAAGGCAAAAGAAATCGGAAAAAAGCCGGAATCTGAGAAGTACGATTTTTACAAGAAGGATTATGAGGTCGAAGGCAGAAAATAGATATCCATTGAAGATTTAAACTTTAGCGCAAAATTTAGTCATGGAAGTTGGACAGTGGAATGGAAATGGAGCCACAAAGAACCTAAGCTGACAAATCAAATTGATTCTTATGCAATTAAAGATACAGACGTACGGACGAGATTTAGGGACGAAATCAATTCGTGGATAGAGAAAGGATCTGTACAATCAAGCAGACTATCGAAGAGGAGCAGCTTCGAATGGAGTGAAAATTGGTCAGTTCAGCAGAGAGCCGAGCGGATCGCCTCACTCGCATGCCTAGTGACTGGCTGATAATGGCAAAGGATCCACCTAATGTGGCAGCAGTAACGATGGAGGTAGAGACGCAGCTGATAGATCGTCTGTAGGCGCTCCATGCTATCCACCATTTCGGGGTGAAGCAAATGATGTTCTTGGTGAGGAAATTGTGGGGTCTAGGGAGAATAACTGAGAAGCAGGTGCAGGCGGTGGTGAAAGGAATTTGATTTGTCTTCAGTGTGCATCAATCGACGCGTCACCGATAAAGTANCGGTGGTGCAAGGAATTTGATTTGTCTTCAGTGTGCATCAATCGACGCGTCACCGATAAAGTAGGAAAAAGTCGAGCTTGGCGTCAAAGAAACATGGAAGCGGCTCGCCATGGACGTGACACACACATCTGAAGGAAAGTACAAGACACTGGTCGATTGAGACCCGGGGCGGTTCTCAGTTTGGAGAAGGATCGCTTCAGAATGCGATGGAGATTTATGTGCCTCTCTGAAAGCGGTTTTCAATGAATTCGGCCAACCACGAGAGCTTCTATTAGATAATTTCACGACACATCGCTGAGCGGCAATCCAACGATTGCTTTCTGAAATGGGTGTTGAAACGCGTTTCTGTTGCGCGAATCGACCCAGTGGAAGCGGTATCGTTGAACACTGCCATCGGACCATCA
>MQRK01194883.1:7135-29129 GCA_001938485.1 Girardia tigrina | reverse complement strand
AGTTGAAATTGGGGAATTATTTCGATTGGAGACTTATGGTCGACAATTGATTTATCCTTCGTCGTCATGTATATTGGGAAGGTTCTTAATTGGATTTTCTTGATAACTGACAAGTTTACGTTGAAAAAATTAGAGTGCTTAAAGCAGGCTTATGCTTGTATATTGTTGAATATTACCAAGTAGTTAAATTACCTCACAGAGTACGTCCATAAATTTATACAAAAATATCAATGTTCCATGTCAATTATCTGATAGTTTGAAGGTGAAATTGTTTTGAATCACGATATTGAATATTTGGATTGTTTTGGGGTAAAAGAAAAATTCGTAGTATTAATGAAGTATTTTTCTTGAAAACTTTTAAATCAAAATAATAAGAGGGTGATGATTCTTTCTCGGAATTTATTATAATGCTAAGTCATGAAAAAAACTAGTAAGGAATTAGGCCATGAAACTCTACCTCATCCATCATCCACTCCTATCCTCTCGCTAACTGAGGTCAACGTTTTAACTGTTTTTGTATTTCGTTGGTAAAAATGTAGAAATTGTAATGTTTTTATTTTAGGTTAAAGAAAACTTTCTCTACACTTAAATATACTATTTTAAAATTCGTCTTTATTATCATTATCTCTTACACAGCTTAAATTTTTGAATCTTTTGAAATTTGAACATTTGTCCAGAAACAAAATACATATATTATTTTATTTAAAGAAAAATACAAATTATTTTTCAATAAAAAATACATAAATAGTTTTGTAATAAATAAATATTGAAAACCATCTATTTGAATAAAAATATAATCCGGCTTGATAAACGGTTCTCTATTTTTACATCCAAGATTTATTCATGTATCCTCTATTTATACTTAATAGAATATTTATAAATAATAATTTGGGAATATTTTAGAAAAGAATTATTTTTTCTCGATTTCGTTCAATAATAATTTTCATAATTAAAAAACCCGAATTATAATATGGGATGATTTTTCAGCCTACAAATGTACTTCTCTAATTAACGTTTTCTCCTTCACAATATTAATGAATAAAATCCTTCTTTTTTTGTGAAATATTCGGTCACAAAATAATTACAAAAAGTTTTTTTTAATTGTTTACATTATTAAGTGTTTCATTATTAACAAAGATTATAACTTGAATATAAATCATTATAATTAGAAATTGTGAATTTAAAAATGCAATAAATAAAAAAGTAGTTAAATTCCTCTCTTGAAACTTTAATAATTTATCATTTTATTCCCAAAAACCGATCATTGCCCGGTTCGCGCAATGTTCTTCCTGATTCAAGGGAATCATTTTCGGTCACATTGGAATAAAACATGCAATCAGTTCATCATAACATCTTATAGTGATGAGGTTTGAGTTTATTATCTTTGTGGTGATTTATAAAATTTATGTTGGTTTATTCATTAAATTTATTTATAATAATTAATATTTTATTTTTTATAAGATAACAAAAACTGATTTATCCATCAATACATAATCACATAATATGTAAAACTAATAATTACTTTAGTAACGTACAGATTCTTACAACATGGTTTAGATCTTGAACTTTAAAATGTTTAAGATCACTGAAAAATGGTAAATTAATGTATGTCTTAGATTTGAAATTAGGATTCGAATATAAGTATTCATAAAACGACAAGGCTTTTTGCTAAAAACTGTTGTCAAACCAGATTCAAAGGAGTATTTTTAAGTTAACATTTAATATATTTTTAACTTAATTTTTATTGACTTATTTAATTCACAAACTTTAAACTTACCATAATTACTGATTCTGTTGACTTTCTTATCATTTCCACAAGGACCTGAATAAGAATTAGAACTGTTGGAATAAAGTGACTTTTTGTTGTAATGGTAAGTTTCAATTTCTTCGTGATTCTTTTCCTGATGGGAACTCAAATGACGAAAATTGTTTGATACAGTATTGGTTTTATACTGCCTTGTGGGCTGATAATTTGAGGGACTGGATAAGTACTGTCTGCCATACTGGTGGCTGCTCTTCATCTGAAATGCTGCTTCGTTATGGTGGTGCATTGGAGGCAAATTATAATCGGACGTATAATCAGAATCTTCGGACATTCCAGCTAAAGGAACGAAAATGTTAAGTGATAAAGAAATAAATTATTTACCGAAATTAAAAAAAATTAATGTATATTGTACAGAAAAACAAAGTTAAATTTTTGAAAATCTTGTAGACTATTTGCTTGTGTGTTTTAAAAATAATAAAATGAAACAATCAAAAACAAAATGAATTATACCAAAAATGAAACAAATTATTCATTTGACATAAATGATCAAAGATTTACGTTCAAATAAAACACAATGAAAAAACATATTTGAAGATTTTTTGTAATTTTTCGTTGAATAATACATTGGATAAGTCGAAGAAGTCCTTCTTTAGGAATTGAACCGGTATTTTAAAAAATCACAGAGAACCATAAAAAATGTTTTTTTGGTGTACAAGCTTTTATAATTTGTCTTATGTTTGCGGTTCTGTAACTATTTCACCCACTTCCCACATTTTTTTGACTGAATTATCAAAGCCTACTAGGCGAAAACCCGCTTTCTATTTGCATTTAGATGTAGCAAATTTCAAAGCCTACTACTGAGGAAAACATGAGAACGACACTTTTTGCTGCCAAACTAAAGGCGGTAGATGAGCAGTGACAGTGAAAAAGTGTATTGTCACCTAGAATATATCAGTCCTGAAAGTTTCATGTCGCTAGGTGAACGGGAAGTTGTGGAATTTTAGATGGCAATATTTGATGCATTCAGACAGACAGACAGACAAAAATATGAAACCTAATAAAACCTTGTAAAAAGAAACTGCTTATTGCTATTTTCGTTCAAGATAAAATAAAAATTAACAAAAACTAAAAAAATTAATATAATTTTATAATTACGTTTAAGTAATTAAATACTGAATTGAAATTCTTGCACCCATTAAAAATAAAATAAAAAAATGCTCTTTTATAACGAAGTCACATTGAACGGCTAAAATAAATCGAATTTAAAACTTGTGATTAGTTTGATTTTAGACATAAAACTGAAACAATCAATGTTAAATTTCGACACATTAAAACTGATCTCCGCCGTTTTTGAATGATATTGTGAAGTAAAAGAGCCAATCTATCCAAGCTCGATTAGACTTAATATCGCTTAATATTATTTAATTATTTTGTTAATTGATATATCAAGTCATTTTTATAAATTTTATGTTAAAAGAATAATATTTCACATTCTTTTGAAGACAATTTTTCAATTTAAAATTTTGTCTTTAAAGAATACTTGATAACTGACAAATCTGTTTTTGACGCTTTTAAACTAAAATAAAGTGTTAATTAATTTCAATTTTTTAAAAACTATAATTAGTTAAATAATTTTGACTTGTGTTATTTTCGTCTAAAATAATTCGAGTCACTGTTCAACTAGCTATCAACATTTATTTTTGGGAAGTAAAGGATGAAGGGTCACTAGTATTAGGTTGGAACGAAATTCCTGTCTGTTATTTAAAAAAACTGTAGACAATTTTTTTTAAATTTAATTTCATCTTATAGTATGGACTTTATTTATGATATATTATTCGTATTAAATAGTGTCTTCTATAAAAAGTTATTGTTTTTAGGAACAAATTTAAATGTCAGAAAACATTAACAAATTCGGAACTTGATTTTTCCCGAATTTTAACTTGGCCGTACATTAACTGAAGCGTCTAAAAACATTTTCACTAGCAACATCCAAGATATCACGACTGAAAGAACATGTTTTCGATAGTATGTGAAATTCTGCTTCGGTAATACTCATTGCTGTTGATAGCGTTTGTAGTACTACTACTTACTACTACCATATACAATTATAATCGATCCAATAATATGAATCTTTTAAATATGAAGAAATAATAGCAAAGTTGGATTTATTCAGTCATATCATCCAAGATTACGTCAAATTTAACGCTTATTATATCTTGGATTATGTTTTACGACATTCTCGATATTCTTCGTGATCCGCGTAACAATGTAAATGACATTCACTGTCAAATACCACCATCTCATCGGACAACAGCCGCTCAAATTGTAATTATTCGGATTTTTGAACTTTGTAACGATAATCGCCATTTTGTTGTTTATAGTTTTCATAATGCTGATTAAAGTGCAGCGATTTTGAACTTGGTGTAATTTATAGATACACGATATCGCAGAAATACAAATAATATTTATATTAACCTTTCCAACTCTAACGATTCGAAAGTACGATTTTTCAAATGGCAACTTTAACTATAGCTTTCAGCTTCAAAGAATTAATTGATCATTGTCAACAACAGAGCTTGATGTGACGTCATGTGCCGAAATGATATAATCTTAAGCTTCCTATTCAATGCTTAAATATTCTGGATCAGTCGGTTTTTTCCAATAACTGTTTTTCCAAGATATTACGCGTGACAAATCCAACCGGATCACTATTTATTTACCGAGTTTTCTGGTTTAGTCGGAGCTGGAAATTCGTCTCACTGGACACTCTCGTCGACGAATTTCCATCAAACTACCGGCACCTAAACCACTTGCATTGCGAGTTCACCTGACTAATATTTGGTAACGAACTAAACGAAGAATTCAGTATTTGTACAAAAAATCTCATGCGACAGTTTCTGCTCACAAATTCGGACTTGTCCAGAAACATTAATAGTTGATTAGGAATCCAAGAACGCAATCTTTGTATTTATATATAACAAAATTTAACAATTACATATATTCATAACAACCAGGTGTTTATTACCAATAAATATTACTCATCTCTTAGACTAATTATTCATTAAAGCTAATGGAAGAGGAAAATACATTCATTTTCTCTTTCCATAACAGAATTTATACAATTTTATTATCAGAAATTTCTCTATTTTGTATTAAACACAAAAATTATTATATTCTATAAGATTTTTGGAAATTTAAATTTAAACAAACTTGTTTTTATTTTTTAAAATTTATTTATAAGATATATTTTAATTACAATAAAATTATTAAATTTAATTTACACTAAACTCTAATTTCTTTCAAATTATTTTGTAAAAATATTCAATTTAATTATAATTTATTTCAAAATAATTTCATTGTAACATTTTATTATAAATTTTATCCCGTTTATTTTAATTTTAAGTCTTATTTTAAAAACTTTTACTGATTATTTCCCTCTTAAAATATACCGATTTTATTTAATATAAGCTTTTTAGATTTTAAACTCTGTTTTTTTTGTTTTATATAATTATTTAATTTTGTAAAAAATTGTAATTAAAAAAATATGAATTATTTGGTGAATTAAAAATTTTAACTAAATCCCCCATAATCGAAAGGCAAAATGCAACCAGGACAATCTACAACCATTGATAAATGACATAATCAACACATGAACTATCCGCTGAACTCCAAACTTTCCATTTAATAATTATTTGGAACCTTCAGGAAATGAACCAAAAATAATCGTGATCAAGAGGTCCGAATTACAAGAATTCACCGAAATGTAAAATAATCGGCGAAATAAAGACTGTTCTTGGCTATTGCATAAATTCAGCCGTTGAGGATTTCAACAAATTTGGATGAACGATGAGAAGGAGGTTGATTACGTTAGTCAGGGACACAAAAAAACCAATAGCTGAGTCCTGGTCAACTTTGAAAACGGCCGCTTCGAAGTGATTTGAATCAAAAAAGGATATGTTGTTCGTTTGCTGGATGACACTGGGACCTGTTCCCTGGGCACTCCTCATATTCTGTCAAACGGTCACTATGAAGTTTCCTTCATCCAATTATACCGTATTCAAATCGATTTGCGTGCCCGTGGTATCAAAACGGTTCGTATGCGTTTGCAATAACACAACGCCAGACTTCATGTTTCACGACAGAGGTGCCAAACCTTGGGTTGGAATGTTCTTAAACACAAATCTTATAGCGCACCGTTGCCCCATCCAATTATCATCTTTCAGGTAACTGAAACATTTTTTCCAGGACTACACGTCATTGAAAATGAACATGTGGAGCAGGCCCTTCAAAAGTTTTTCGACCTTCAAACGCCAGAGTTTTACGGCCGACGAATTATCTTGTTGAAGTCCACATTGGTTAAAAATAATAAAAAGCAATGGCTATTACATTAATTAAAACGATGTAAATGTAAAAATTTTGCTTTCAATAAAATTTTAATTTACTTATGAAACTTTCATTCAAACATAATATAATATTTTCTTTTCATTAACACGTTTTACAATTATATCTATAATAAATTTTATATAATAATTTTATAACAACGGTAATTTATTTTTTTATATATTAACCAATATGTCATAAAATAAATTCAAATTCAACAGAGAAATTTGATATTGTATCATAGTAATTATTTTAAAATATAATATATAATATGTTTTTTTAATAAATTAAAAAGTTGGATTAAAAGATTTTATAAAAAACGTTTTTCGAAACATTTTCCATATTGAAAAATCTATTAATTCTGGCTTCTAATGGTGTCATTGTTATTTCATTTTGTTACATTATTTTTTTAATATTTTTGCATCTATAGATTTAGTATTTTAGAAATCCAAAACTGATATGAATGGAAAATATTAACTATTTCCCATGAATTATTATTTTATATGAATTAATATTTGATAAGTTACAGCGAAAATGTTTTTAAAAATTATTTTTTTCAATTTGTTTTTGTGGCATTTATTAAAAAAAACTTATGTGAAAACAATTTTTAATTTAATTGTGGTTTGTTCAGATTAATATTACAAATCTCAGTTTATTGTTCAAATTAAAAACATATATTTAAATATTAAATACAATAAGAACAAATTTAAAATGATACAATAATTGAGATCTGGTTCAGAATCCCTTGATTAATTGAATAAAATAGAAAATTTAAATCATTACATTTTGAGAACATTTCAATTAATTTAATAAATAATTATTGATTAAAACGTTAAAGAATTATTCATTTATGTTTAATTATTAAAATAAAAAAAACAATTTATTATTATTTTAAAATAATTTGTTATTGATTTCGGCATCATTTTCCGACAAATTTAATATTAGTTGTAAAACTTATATACCAAAGTGATTATTTTGTAATTGATTACGTCCTTTAATCATTTTAAACTTTTTAAATCAATGAATCTTATTAATATCACCAATCTGTTCTTCGCTTTTTCTGAGCTCTTTTAAAAATATATACCATCATTTACATTAGAGATTTCCTGTTATCTTTCATTCATAATTAAAGAGCATAGGTAAGTAGAAAAGGGGATCGTGCAAATTTTAAAAGGAAAACAAAAGTAAATGATTTTCAACGGGATATGGAAAAAACATCGCAGAAAAAACATCGCTGAGAAAACAAAAAATTGTGATAATATTTAATTGCAGTAATTTTTTGCTTTACATTAATTTTGTAAAATGTGAAAGATTTTTATTTGAATATATAAATTTGAATTTGTGTTGGTTTTTTAATATATTCTTGTAAAATATATCAGTTTCATATTGTAATAAATTATTTAAATACAAAAAATCGTGAAAAATGTCTTTAAAAACAAAATAACCTAAAAATTTAAAGTTTATTTTAAAAATTTTTAAAAATATTTAAATTATTGAAAATAAAAATATAAAAAAACTAAAAGATTCACAGTGACAAAAATATAAAAACTATAATTTTAATCACTATTAAATAATTAAAATTACTAAAATTTGATTACAATTTAAAATTAATTAAAAGTCTTTATAGTATAATATGATATATTATTAAAAATATTTTGGCATTATTTAACTTTGTTTTGTTTTATTTTTTAAATATTTTATTTTTTTAAAATTAATCATTTATCATTAAAATTATAATATTATTATCATGATTAAAATGATAAAAATCCTTTTTGTTGCTCAAAAATAATAAGTTGGGATTTTAAAATTACTTATAATTTAGGTTAGGGTTAGCTAAGGTTAGTAAGCAATTTACAAAAAAATAATTAAATATTTTTACAATTTTCTCGACAAATGTATAATGATTTTACTGCGATGCCTTATCCCTAAAACATTTTCAACTATTGCAAAATTGATTTTAAGAGTATTTGGAGAATATAACACGAGAGGCTTGATTAATAAGAAAAATAATATTTACATAACAAAATCTTAAAAGATATTAAAAATAAGTTTAATAATTACAAATTTAAAAGCGCTGAAATTCTTTTAAACTAAATAAAATTACGCTATCTAAAATATATTTTAAGATAAAATATTTCGATGGTTTTACCACCATCATAAGATCAATGATTATTTTTAACTCTTTAAATACGTGTAATGAAAGATTGTGTAAAAATGATTTACGTAAAATTAATCGAAAACAATTAACTGTAAAGTTTGAAAATTGGTTTCTAAATGATGAAATACTATTAATAATGTTGTATATGTTCTCAAATGGTTTCCCAATGCTCCCATATTACAAATTACAATTTGATTTATCATAATAATCCGACAAAATTTATCTCTGAAAAAATCATTATAAATAATATTTTTAAAACAAATTTATTTGAATTTAATTAAAAAATAATTTCACTTATACTTAAAAACGAATTATCAATTTAAAATCTCAATTCTTCATCAAATAAAAATTATAAATCATTGCAAAAATTATAAGAAAAAATTTTAATCAAATACAAAATAACTAATACGTCTACATTGAGCGAAGGAATTGAGTCGAGGATGCTGATCCCCATTAAACTCAAATTCATTTTGATTGTTCAGTCGACCCAATTTGTTCTGGAAATCTTCCGTATCCTTATCTGACAAATCTTAATAAAAAACCAAATAATTAACTAAATAACGTTCTTTTTGAGAAATTAAATATTCTAATAAAATAATCATTATGGTTCATATGATTTTGTAAGAATATAGTTTCGCTATAATTATCTTGCAAAAAACAGTATTATTTGTGATATACATCGAGTTTCTTTAATTATACTTTGTAACGACAACATGGTAATTATATATAAATTAGAGTTATGACAAAAATATTTACTTAAGTTTTTAGTTTGCTTGAGGTATAATTGGATGAAGTTTATAATCTCTTTCAAGATTTAAATCGTCCCAACATAATAAACAGGTCGCCTACTCATTAGTTTTAGGTTTTACGGAATGATGAATAAGTAAAGCTGAAGAAGTAATCCAAATTTTATAGATTACATATTGTTAGTAGCTACAAAATTCAGATTCAGTTATTTATGATGTCTGTAAATTCGTTGTAATTCCTCCATTAACTTCATGCCATGTTCTGCGATGATATTGGAGTGTGGAATAGCAAATCTTGACTCTTGGACAATAGGACATTTGAGTTTTTCTTTTGTCCCGATGAACAAGCGGCTTATCATTAATTGACTATAAATTTGTTCTCAATTTGCACCCTGCTTCTCCAATCAAGAAAAGGAAAGTAAGAAAAGGCAATATATCGATATATATGTGTGTGTGTGTCTTTTTTGATGTCGATTGGCAGGGATTTGCGGAACATATGTCGCAGAATGTGATCTTTAATGGATTGTATACAAAGTTGCTGGTTGTATCTTAAAAGAAGTCCAAGTGTACTATCAGGTGACGGTCTCCGAGGTGCGTTGTATTTAGAAGCCGTTCCAAATATGTAGACATTGGCACCTATCAATTTTAGATCATTGCTCTTTGGATTTTAAAGTATTGATTGTGAGACGATTCTGAGAATAATTCTTGAAATTCTACGAGGGTGACTAGAGGAAGAATTTGCTGACTACGCTTGTTATTCGGGAAAGCTGGAACACGGTTTTAATTTGCCGGAACAACATTTCAGTTTCTTCGAAATGCTGGTCATTTCTGACACCAATTATGAAATTATCCGTTTTTAGATAAAAGTCAAAATGTTTTAAATAGTTTATTTTAGTTATAATTACTATTTTAATATCACCATAAAGTTACAGTCGTTGCGCTAAATTTCCACAAAGTTAAATTGTTGCTGCTCTAAAATGAAGCTGTACCTTGTGTGTTTGTTTGATACAAATCATTCAGTTGTCATCTCTGCCACTTTTCACTACCGGATAAAGTTAAAATTTCACAAAATTTACATTGTGATAATTTATTAAAAGATTTATTAATTAATGGATTAATTAATCATAAATGATTGAAAAACACAAAATATAGCGGAATAAAAATAATAATCAGCAAGAGTTACTTAAGTCAAATCATAATAAGTCGATATATGATAATTATTCGTGTTAAAATACAAACTCATCAAATATAAGCTTTGTTGAAAAAAATATTTTTTATATTTAATTAACTTGTTATCATTTCGATACACGTATGCGTATATATTTAATGTTTTTTATTTATAAACGGAATATCTAAACTGATTAATCTAAGCCTAAAATTTGCTTTCAATTTACCACAAACGATTTCCGTTTGAGTCCGAAATATATGAATAACAAATTAATATATAATTCCATTTAAATAGTAAATATTGTTTGGTTTATTAGAGTAACTATTAATATTGTGATTTATTGCCTATATTATGATTTTTTGTTTGGATAACTATTCTGTTTATTGTTCGACTTTTTCAACAATAATTAGTTTTATTTTTTTCAGAATTATTTTTACTTTTATATAAAACACTATTTCTTTTAAGATTTTTTTAGTGATAAATCCCTACAGATCACTATTCAAATAGAAAATCACTACTACTTAAATAGACCATTTTAAGTAGGAATATTAATATAAGTGACCTGAGAATGGTTATATCTAATAAGTTCAGGTTAGTAAAATATGGCGACTTTGATTACCCGATTTTCTATAACAATACGTCTTTACTACTGTTTATCAACCATTTCTGTGTCGTTTGAAGCATCTGTACTGGTATATCATTCTGGTTAATAGATTCTAGTTCTCTTAAATTCTTTTCTTAAATGTCTGCTTTTTAGAATTTATAAAATAAATTCAATATATTAGATGACTTTTGTGGACTATCCAGAACTTGTACATAATATTAGGTCGTTAAGTATAATAAGCTTCCTCCGACTGAACGGATAACTGAGTATTGTAGGGACTACAGTACCAGCATTGGCGTACAGTGTAATGAGTCATAGACTTTGTATCGGGTAAAACCATAAATAGACAATACAGAGCCTACTGACTTTCTCGCACGGTTTGAGATGCAAGACTGCGAGCTTTCAGTGTACGCACACGCTTCCTTTTCCAAATCAGAAATGACCAGTCATGATCCCTCGTACTGTGATTCTGTAGAGCTTTGGCTGTGTAAACACGTTTCGTACAATGAGTAAAGGAACACCGAAATATCCCCACATTATTTGTATTACTAGACCGAAAGTCGAAAACCACCCTTGGAATCACTCCTGGGTCCGTCTCCGCAGTACCGTCGAGGGGCACTGATACATCATGCATCGCGATCGGGTTCGAAGATTTTGTACATCCTTCATCTACGTTATTTTGTGAAGCACTAGTATCACTGATACTACCTTGGGTTCGGCGATCGATCAATAAATCCATCCGTTTTATGTCTTGTGACAATTTTCCATGGGACATTGGAAAGTTTTATCACCAATCTGACACTGCGGCGTCGTGACCGTATGCACGTTTTTGATGTGCCTTCTTAGTTCCTTCTGTTCCGCAAAAAGCTTTGAATCAAGAAATATACGTGCATTGCACTCTTAGAATACACGGCTGGATCATTTTCGGGTACTCTTTTCTTTGTTCAATCATTTTTATCAGTTTTTCAGATACAGTTCCTTTGATGAGGTGTTTGAATTTCTCGTCAGTGTTGAGAATTCCTCTATTATTCAAGCATTCCTGGTATTCGACCAGATCTTCTTGGCCGCCGAATAACCAGAGCATATCGCGGGCGATACGCTCTTTCATCAACTGCTTTTTACGGTCGCTGGCTTTTCTATTTCCTGAGGCCATTTCAGAGTTTAATACTCTTTTTACATCACTTATACCTTTTCTTCTATTGTACTCAAAGAATACAATACGCCGTTTCACCAGTACCACACGCGCCTGTGGCAAACCAATTGACATATCAGTATTACGTGTTCTGTCAAGTTTAGTTTTACCAAGAGCAGTGCATGTGCAGGTATTATAAAAAGCTTGTAGCCGTGCAACCTCTTTTTCAGGTGTTGCGCAGCACTCACTCCCATAACGCACTGTCGGAAAAATGCTTGACTCGATTAGTCTTCTTTTCAGCGCTATAGGAACTCGGTTACTTTGAATCACTGGCTGCAATTCTCGTAACTTACTCATTCCACAACGCCACTGCTGACAGATATACCGACTGCAGCTACCACATGTGGTCAATATATTGCCGAGGTAACAGAACTCGATCACCCATTCCATGACTTTGTCACCACACAACTTGCGATATTCCAGTCCCCGAGTCAACATTTAGGTACATGACTTAAGTATGACATTTATATATGACAAATAAACACAATAAATTCAAATAGTTATAATTTGATAATGACTTAAAATTTTGTTGCTCAGTTTTTTTGTTAGATTGCTACATATCTTGGATATTAAACACACCAATAAAAATAAATTAAAATTATGGATTACTTGTTTTATTAATCAATAGTTTTAAAATTGACCGTAATTATCAAAGTACAAAATTATGAATTAAGGATATTTTAACAACCAGAAATTATTAACAGAAAACTGAAATTTTTGTATGATATAGAAGATATTTCTATATTTTGTATTCCATAAATACATTTTGATAGGATTTTTAAGATTAACTATTTTTAGAATATTTTGATACAATTTATTTGTTCTGTTTGACATCATCATATAAATTAGATATTAATTCACATTTAACCAAATTTAGCTTTTTTATTTTTTCAGAGTAAAAATTTTATTTATAATTTTATACAATTTAAACTGATAATTTTAATGACTTTTTTTAAATGATACATAGAGATATATCATTTTTCGTCGAGGCAATACTCACCCTAGAAATTACAATGTTTTTCAAACCTTAGTGATAGCAATCAGTGCTCAATGAATTTGTCGGTACGTGCGACATTTGTATCGAGATCACAATCAAGTTTTAATTATAATAATCTAAGAATTATTTCATTCCTTTAATCCTAAAATAATTCACTCTTTTTTCTGATTAGGATTTTGTTTTGGATAGTTCTATTGCGATTACAAAGAACATTTTAAATACATTATACGTTACAAGTCTATTTTAACACATACTTTAATATCTTAAGACATGAAAGTCCTCAATATCAGAGATGGACAAATTTTTGGCATTTGAAAGTCATTCAATAAAAAGAATGAAAATGATGATATTTATATTAATTAATTTTAGCGAGAAAAAATGTCCAATAGTAATTAAAGGATCACACGCTGTGAGCAGTGGTGCGATGAGTGAGTCTATGGAGTGGCGAGGAAGGTTGCTGATCTATTTCCATTCCACAAACTGCTAAATGTTTAATTACTATTTTCATATATTTATTAATATTAAATATTTTTAAGTACTTCTACTAACTATAGATACGATATAGAAAAAATGACAATGACAGTGAAGTAATGAAAGATGAAAGAAGAAAGTTGATTGGGACAACATTATAAGTATAATAATTGAATCTTTCAGGTATCGTTTGTTGAAAACAATGACAATAATTTATCTTCCACTTCATTTAAGAAACTTAAAGCAAACTGAAAGAATTTGAAATAAGTTTCTCAAAATTTTTCTGAGACAAACACAAACTAATATTTCATAATCTTGCCTAGCTTTTATATTTGCATTAAGCTTGTTACTTTTACCCATTTTCACAATAGAAATAAATTCCAGACAAAACATTTTATTTTGAAAGAAATGGTCCTTGTTAAATAAACCACACATTGCCGAAATTCAAAGGAAACAGTTTGAATAAACTTAAGAATATACTTCAGAAGTTACTTTAGCGGTTTGCTTATTATTAATATTTATTTTTTCCGTATCTGTAAATCCAGTTTTATATTGTTAGCTAAATGACGATTTTAACGGATAATCCAGTTAAATCAAGTTTAAAACAAGTTTGGATGGAAAGAAAAGGAATTGGAAGCGGATAAGAAGCAAAATTAGGAAAACTGAAAATTCAAAACCAAATTCGAACTCAGATGCATTCCCCTGCAATTTTTAATGACTATATTTAATTATTTATTTTAGAACAGATAAATGCTTCTATCAGCGAGTAAGGGTCAAAATACGAAAGCCGTCTAAAAAAGGAAAGGAAAATAGAAAAAAATTCTAAAAAATCCCTATATATAAAGTAAACATCTTTTTTAAAATTTTTATTGAAACTTTATCGTTTAATCCCAAAATATCAGTATCCCAACGAAGAAAATCTGTTAGTTCTTATTTAATTTCAATGATACATCATACTCAATTTTTGTTTTTTTAAAACAATAAATAAATACTTTTTAAATGTGCCTTAAGGTTTTTATCTTAGTCTTGTCAGTTTACCGCATTTGCCAGATTTTTGTTTGTTTCAATATGTTAGTCTAAACAAGTGATTCTTTAACTATTTTATATCTTCTCCAAAACATCAATAAATTTTGTCAAAAGAAGTTTATAAATCGAACCATTTTATACAGGTAGTAGTGTATGGACCTTGAACTTTCCATGAAAAAAATTTCGTAAATAATTTTTTTGTAAAATAAAAGTCGAGACATTTGACAAATGCATTATTACTTTAGCAATGGAATTAAATGTCATAAATTATAGCGTTAAATGTGAAACGCGTCAATTCTCATGTATATTGAAAAAAACCCCAAAAATTCTCCTTGCAGATATAATTGTGGATGTTTAACTACTGATCGTGTCAAATATCAATGCACATTATCAGTTAAGCACAATTCAATAATTAGTGATGTAAATGTACCATCAGAAATGTTTTGAGATCTTTCCTGTATATTTCTAAAAAAATAAGTCTGTAAAAAGTCTAAGAATGGCTGCGATAGGACGCAAAGTTCTAGAAGAACTCAGAAATAATGTAAGGTTATTAATGAAAAAATACTTCTCAAAATATCCTATTAAGATTGGGTGACTAGTGCTATTGTCCGAATGGACAAAGTGATGATAAATCACAAATTAAAGGTACATAGAGGCAGGGCTCCCGCCCAGCAATTTTACAAATAATTTGGAACTCTGTTTGTACTGGAAAAAGAAAAAAAAGTTGTCTGTATGAATATAAAACTGTTTGCTACTGTATGCCAATAATGTGGGCACTCAAGGCATAGAAAACTTCAAAAATAAAGTCTAGCATGAAATGAAAGAAAAACCTGTATTTATGAGTACTAAAAGAGAAGCATTTTTAGTAGAGTTTTTATGGTATGATTTGTTTGGAAAACGTAATCTTAAGAAGTTTTTAAAATTGTTTTTATTAAAATAAATGAATTTAAAAATTTATTGATTTTTATAAAAAACATTTTTATTGGTTAATGTATTGACGTTGATAAACGATCAGGTAGTTTATGGACTCAGATCCCAAAATTTTCATCTTTATTTATAAGGTTGATGCAAAATGTTTTGGTCCCCATTTAATATTAAGTTGATATATAAAGAAAAAACGCCATTTTATTAGTTTTTTATTATACAAAACATGTTTCGTCATTACGGCATCATCAGTTGCGCAGTAATTTCGGATTAAAAGTCATTTATATGGCACATTGGCTATTACACAATTAATCTAATTTTTAATATTAAAAAATTTTAATATGATTGGATAATTCACTTTGAACACTTAAGAATGATTTTAAATACTTTATTAATAATGTCTCAGTGACTATCCTCACATGATATGTATCAAAATTATTCTTCAAAACTCTAAATTCAATTTCATAGTTAACATTAAAAAATGCAGAAATAGAGATAAAGTTAACTATGAAACTGAGTTTACAGTTTTAAAGAAATATTTTGACACATCATGAGAGGATAGTAATTGAAGCATTATTAATAAAGCATTTAAAACCATGCTTAAATGTTCAAAGGGAATTATCCAATCATATTAAAATTTTTAATATTAAAAAATATAGATTAATTGCGTAATTGTCATAGTGTCATATAAAGGACTTGTATTCCAAAATTACTTCACAACTGATGATGTCGTAATGGCAAAACATGTTTTGTACAATATAAAATAATTTCAATAAAACCCCTTCATTATTCAATTTTTTTTAAATAAGTTTAAGAATAGAGGCCAACAAGTTGTATATCAGAGATCGCATGCTTTTCGTGTTTAAACTTGGAAAAACCGATGCAAAAACCAAGGATTTAATATGTCAAGCTTGTGGAGACGATTCTGTAGCCTATTTGACAGTTAAACTTTGATTCCAGAAGTTCAGAAATGGTGAATATGTGCTTGAAAATAACGAGGGAAGTGGCAGACCAAAAGAAACTTTTGATACAGAACTGCAAGTCCTGTTGGACGCGGATTCAACTTGGAGTGAACCGATTCACTGTTTTAAGGAAATTCCAAACCATGGGTAAAATCCTGAAGGTTGGAAGATAGGTGCCACAATAGATATTTATTGCAAATATTGCTCAAAAATTAAGTTTATGTATCACCTTCATGCACGTCACCATCGAAAACGCTGATCAAAACTAGATATACTCTTTTATTTATCTATTATTCAATAATATATTTTTAATAAAAAAGCAAATTATTTTAAAAATATCAAGTACCTACTTTAGAAATTTTAATATAAGGGAATATTTTGCGTAAAGTTCTGTTATTAAGCAGTAACACGAAGAATTAATAACTTATGGACTTTTTTGTTACTTCAGATATTTGTTACTTCAAATTTCTTTTGTTACTTCAGATAAAATTATTTTGTAACCCTTTTTTCTGGCACGACTTTAAAGCCTCAATGTCCCTAAATCTTCTGTCTTATATTGTTTATTCTTTGTATTATTTTGATGGAACTTACATGTCCAACATAATAAAATATACAGTTTATAATTTTGTTTTATTTTCATCCCGTTTCAATACATGTACATTGAGACACATTATAAAAATATTATTAATAAAAAAAAATTTTATAAAAACAACCACGTTTTTCAAGTATTACCAATGCACTAAAAAGAGGAAAATAATTTTTTTTTCTAGACATGTGCAAAATTTTATACATAACCAAAAACGTGGGGCGGATTTTTGAATTACTACTATTAGTAACTGCTATTTCCTCTTTACTGCTTTTTAGTAACAATCGATCATTTCTATGCCCCACGTTTTTGGTTAGGTATAAAATTTCTCACATGTCTAGAAAAAAATTATTTTCCTCCTTTTAGTGCATTGGTAATGCTTGAAAAACGTGGTTGTTTTTATAAAAAATTTTTTTATTAATAATATTATTTAACTATTTTTAGTTATCATTTAGGAATTCAAATCTTTCGATTAATTTCGAATAACAGAAATGATAATAAAACCAAAATAACAAAGTTCTATTTTAATAAAAGCAAGTTTTATTTCAAAATAATTTTTAAACCTAATTTTAATACTTCTACACTTAATCATCACTTGATTTTCACAATATTTGTTTAATTTATTAATTTTTTCCGTACATCCGTAAAGTAAATGTTTTAAAATATTGTATTGTCATCGGAAGCAAGCCTGTATAAAAAAAATTCAGCTCAATTGGATGACTGAAAGTGGTCGAAAAATCAATCGCAAGATTTGTTCCAGACAGACAGACAGACAAAAAACCAAGCTAAGAAAAACGTGTTAATAAAAACAATGACAATACATCCTTTTTTCATAATTCGAGTCATAAAAGATTAGAATAAAGTTAAACTAAGAATCATGATAAAGAGAAACGTTTGCTACTTTACTTCACTCGTATAATTCCCAATCTGAAAACATTTCCATATCGGTAGTTTACAAATACATTGCGATTTGATGAACAACTTATTACGTCGTATTTTGAACTCTGGTCAAAATAATTATAATTTTAAAATACTAAATTCTTATTTTTTATTTTTTCATATTTAAATCATAGGACAATGTTAAAAATAGCGAAAAAAAATTTTTTTCACATTTTTGTATGACATTCTGCAAAAATCCATATTGGTATTTGCAACGCCAACAGAGAAGAATCAGTAATCTCCAAATTAGATTATTAATAATAATAATTAACATAATAAATTTGATCAAAACCCCGATATCATAAAACTGAAAACAAAAATAACTAAAGTTATATAAAAATTATATACCTACATACATAATATTTGATAAAATTATTTTATATTTAAATGTTTTAGAATAAACCGTATTTTGAAATTAAATATTCCTTTTATATTATTTTTTGATTTATTCTTTATTTTATATTATGTTTCTCTCTAATCATTAAATTTTCGTTTCTTTACAAAAATTTACTTTTTGGTTTTATGTTTACGTTTTTTTTGTTTTTCTTATAATTATCCTTAATTAGTCTATTTGTAAAAAAAATGTATCTTATAACGGAAGCAAAATTATGGTTGAAAATATTTATCTTTGAATATTTATATTATTTAACATGGAAAAATAAATCTGCTTCATATAGTGTTTAAAACTTTTTCAATTCGGAACATTTTTTGTTAGAAAAACGTTTCTTAGAATGAAAAAAATCACATTATTAGCTTAATATGTTTGTTTAGAACTTCAGGCCTTTTTGGATCATTAATATACTTTATTAAAAATGTTTAGTCTTTTTTATTGATTCTTAGATTATAAAATGAATAAAAAGAACTATTTATTTTAGGAATATTTTATTTTTTATTTAGATCAGTAGTTCTTTGCCATTTGTAAGACATATTTTTAGATGCAATACAGTCACAATATTATTCTGAATTAACAAAATCTACTTCGAAAGAGACTTATACGATTTTCCATCACTTCTTTCTGATAATTTTGATTTTCATTACTTTAAAATTTATAACAGAAAATTCTAAATTACTTAAATTGACCTCTTACGTATAACTGAGGCATAAAAATCAATGGTGAAGTTATGAAACATTTTATGTATGTTAATAGAGTTTATGCTATTTTCATTATCCGAAATTTCAGAAGTCATATTTATCGCAAAACTTTATTAATGACAATAATAAACATATATAAACAATTATTTTGTTATTACAATCATTTCGCCTAAATCCATCTATTAAATTTTTCTTTCGATTTAATTTGTAAAATTTAACTTAAAATTATAAAATTTATATTTTAAATTATAACTAAAAAATTTTTATAAAATTTTATCATAAAACTATTAAATTTTAATTTACCAAAAGCCTTTTATTTAAAAAAAGTATTTCTTAAAAATATTTTAAATTTTAATCAGTTTATTATTTATTTTAAAATTATTATTTCAAAATTTTTTTTAAGATATATCCAATGTAATTTTTTTTATTTTTATAAATATTTTATACTTGTTGGTTTTTCTTTAAAGATCATTTTTAATTTTAAAACTTTTCGTATTTATTTAATTTTTGAAAACTTTCAAAATACAAAAAAAGTAATAATTTATTTTGGTGAAGTGCAAATTTAAACTAACTCCTCATAATGTCAAATTTCTTTTCGTATTTTTTTAAAATATTTATTTGAATTATTTTTGAAATAAATGGGAATTCATATCAAATTTTTGAAAAATATTGTTTTAAAAAACTTATACGGAATTCCTGAAACTACTCGCTCTTAAAATCAACTGTTAATAGAATTTTACTTGTGGATCCTATGCGAGTTAAAGAGGAAACTCGTCCACATTAAAATATATTTCGACTTATCAACGGTTATCATCATGTCATTGACTGAATTTTTATTCATTTTGTTATGTTAATCTAAAATTTTCAATAAACTGATAGAGACTACCGTTGGGAAATTGACTTTTGGGTAATATGGAATAATTAACAATGATTCACACGACACTCTCTCAATAATTATAACATACACATTTATAGTATCACTGAAAAACGAACGAGCAGAAATATTATTCAGAATGACGAATATGTGATTTCATTTGATCATTGCAATGTGTATTTAATTGTTTTATGAGTTGGTAGGATATTGACACCAGTCAGTTTTGAAAATCTTTTTTCATTACTATAAAATCTTTTAGAAAAAATTAAATAATTGATAAAGAAAATTCTATATATATAAATTTTTAAATGCGATAGAAATAGCCCATAAAAATCCGATTATAATTAAATTTGTTTATGGTAGAAAGCCTTTTTATTATAATTAAATTATATTATAATAACCAAATTAACTTGCTTGAATTACTTATATCGAAGATTTATTTGAAAAATTAATTTTTGACTGTCTTAATTTGTAATTATTTGTTCTTGATTTTATTTTAGTAAATTAATCTTAATTTATTCAAATGTTTTTTTGAGATTTTTAACATTTAAAAACACATTATTTATTTATTATTTAGATATTTACCTTGAATTATATAAAATAAATATTATTATTTATTATTTTCAAAGACCATGATCATATGTTGCCATTTCTATCATTTATGATTTTTACATCCAAATACTGTTTTCACGGTTTCGTTGGAAAATAATGACTTTTACAGTTTTAAGATTTGTTAATTGAGAGGAAAGGTAGTCACTATGAGACAGAAATTTATATAAAAAACAGATACTGGGTTTATATAAAACTTCTAAAAGCTTTCGCGAACCCAAGTATAAACGGAGTACGATAAACGGTTTGATATTTAGATCTTAGTTTTTATCTCCAACGTATGTGAAAGTCAATGAAAGCATAAATATGTCAACTAAAATTTTACATTAGAATGGCTATTCCAAATCGTTTCTTGAAAAATTAATGAATGATACAATAGATAAATTAATAGATAAATAATTCATAATAAAAACCCGAAAAAAATATAATGAAGATTCAAATATTGCATACATTTTAATTGTTTCCTATTCAGAAGGTTTTAAACAATTTAAATCATGTGTTTTAAAATCAATTGATTGAGACCTTAAATTTTAAAATCATATCGAAATTTACAAAATTCAAAGTATGTTTATTAAAAAGACTCCAACTGCTTTGAGTTTGTGTTCCAATTTTTTTATGCATTGTCTTTTAATTGGCGTAATACTACAAACATTTGAGAGATTTCTCGTCATCTCTGTAACCGTATTCAGGCGCACAGACGTTTGTGTAATGGTAGCAATATAGCTGGTCAAACGGAAGTTGGTATGTCAAACGTAACGATAAAAAAATTTAAATAATGTTTGGTAATTTAAAAAAAATATTTGTAGATGGTCTCTTGTGAGGCCTTATTGATTAAATCACTTCATCTGTAAATTAATGTTCAAACAAGTCTCTCTTCCAATTTGTTGAAAGTATTTAAGTAGATATTACGTAATCACTATTTATATATAAGGTGGTCCGATTGTCAAAAACTTTACCTGAAGACGATGGAAAATCCCATAAAAATTTGAAATTATTAATTTTTTCGGATCAAAATGATGTTGTTGATTATTTGAAAGATTTGCCATTTTTGTGTATGTGAGAAGTGGTTGCAACGTCTATATCAGAATTCATTTTTTTAAAACACCAAAATTTATTAATATAACAATTCACATTTCTAAAACAAATTTTCCTGTTAATTTAATTTAATTATCTCGACCCAAATTAATCTATTAAATTCTTTCCGATTTAATTTTTAAAATCCTGAAAATTTATTTCAAAAAATTATTTAAACTTTATTTTCAAAATCAATTTTTAAAATTGCATATTAAAAATATTTTTATTTATAAATAAATATTTGATATTTTTGTTTTCTTGACATTTTTAATTTTAAGATATTTAATTTTAATACATTAAAGATATTCTTTATTTTTAAATAAATATTTTATTTTTTATGATTTTCTTTTATTATATAATTTTTAATTTTTAAAATATTTAATAAGCAAATTAACATAAAAATATTTTACCCTTTAAATTAAAAAAT